>JAUMJL010000419.1:0-54065 GCA_033558185.1 Dromococcyx pavoninus
CAAACCCAGCCCCCCAGTCACAGGGAACCTCCTCCCAACCCAGCCCCCCCCCAGTCACTGGGACCCCCCCCAAACCCAGCCCCCCCAGTCACTGGGACCCCCCCCAAACCCAGCCCCCCAATCACTGGGACCCCCCACCCAAACCCAGCCCCCCAGTCACAGGGAACCTCCTCCCAACCCAGCCCCCCCCCCAGTCACTGGGACCCCCCCCAAACCCAGTCTCCCAGTCACAGGGAACCTCTTCCCAACCCAGCCCCCCCCAATCACAGGGAACCCCCCTAACCCAGCCCCCCCCCCAGTCACTGGGACCCCCCCCCCAACCCAGCCCCCCCCCCAGTCACAGGAACCCCCCCCAACCCAGCCCCCCCCAGTCACAGGGAACCTCCTCCCAACCCAGCCCCCCCCAGTCACTGGGACCCCCCCAACCCAGCCCTCCCACTCACAGGGACCCCCCCCCAAACCCAGCCCCCCAATCACCAGGACCCCTCCCCAAACGCAGTCCCCCAGTCACAGGGATCCCCAAAACCCAGCCCCCCCAGTCACAGGGACCCCCCCTGACCAAGTCCCCCAATCACAGGGACCCCTCTATCCCCTGCTAACCCAGCCCCCCCATCACAGGAACGCCCCCTTGCACCCTAAACCCAGACCCCCATCACAGGGACCCCCCCAGCCCCCCCATCACAGAACCCCAACCAAGCCCCCCCCCCCCCATTGTGGGGAGCAGTAACTGGGGGCTCCCTCTCCCTCAGTGCTGGGTTTCCTTCGCAGGCCGACATCGCGACGGCTCCCGACGAGATCAGGAGTGAGTGACCACCGTGTGCCCCTCGTTCCTGGGGGGGGTCCTGGGTGGTCCTGGGTGGTGCTGGGCCTCCCCTGAGCCCACCAGGGCTGGGGGGGGGGGGGGGGCTTTGGGGGGAACCAATTGCCCCAGGCAGATTTGAGGACCCTGGGTGGTGCTTGGAGCCCCCTCTTCCAGACCCCTTGTCCTGAGCCAGGACCCCTCACCCTCTTCCAGACCCCTCACCCTGAGCCAGGACCCCTCACCCCATTCCAGACCCCTTGTCCTGAGCCAGGACCCCTCACCCCATTCCAGACCCCTTGTCCTGAGCCAGGACCCTTCACCCTCTTCCAGACCCCTTGTCCTGATCCAGGACCCCTCACCCTCTTCCAGACCCCTTGTCCTGCCTTGTCCTGAGCCAGGACCCCTCACCCTCTTCCAGACCCCTTGTCCTGAGCCAGGACCCCTCATCCATTCCAGACCCCTTGTCCCAGACCCCTCACCCTATACCGACCATTCACCTGAGCCAGGACCCCTCACCCTATTCCAGACCCTTGTCCTGAGCCAGGACCCCTCACCCTATTCCAGACCCCTTGTCCTGAGCCAGGACCCCTCACCCTCTTCCAGACCCCTTGTCCTGAGCCAGGACCCCTCACCCTCTTCCAGACCCCTTGTCCTGAGCCAGGACCCCTCACCCTATTCCAGACCCCTTGTCCTGAGCCAGGACCCCTCACCCTCTTCCAGACCCCTTGTCCTGAGCCAGGACCCCTCACCCTCTTCCAGACCCCTTGTCCTGAGCCAGGACCCTTCACCCTCTTCCAGACCCCTTGTCCTGATCCGGGACCCCTCACCCTCTTCCAGACCCCTTGTCCTGAGCCAGGACCCCTCACCCTCTTCCAGACCCCTTGTCCTGAGCCAGGACCCCTCATCCCATTCCAGACCCCTCATCCCATTCCAGACCCCTTGTCCTGAGCCAGGACCCCTCACCCTATACCGGACCATTCACCCTGGGCCAGGACCCCTCACCCTCTTCCAGACCCCTTATCCTGAGCCAGGACCCCTCGTCCCATTCCAGACCCCTTGTCCTGAGCCAGGACCCCTCACCCCATTCCAGACCCCTCACCCCATTCCAGACCCCTTGTCCTGAGCCAGGACCCCTCACCCTATTCCAGACCCCTTGTCCTGAGCCAGGACCCCTCACCCTATTCCAGACCCCTTGTCCTGAGCCAGGACCCCTCACCCCATTTCAGACCCCTCACCCCAAGCTGGACCCCCTTGCCCCGAGTGGGACCCTCACCAGTCATCAGGCCCCTCATCCCATTCCAGACCCCTCGTCCTGAGCCAGGACCCCTCACCCTGAGCCAGGACCCCTCACCCTCTTCGAGACCCCTCATCCTGAGTCAGACCCCTCATCCCGAGTGGGACCCCTCTTCCTCTGGGTGCTCTGACATCACGGGGGGGCTTCTTTGGTGCACACGGGTGCTTCCCGGCGTGGGAGCTGCCGGGATTCTCTTTGACCTCTTCCTGAGTGACCTGGAAGCAGGACTTGAAGGTTTTCTCACCAGGTTTGGGAATGACATGGAATTGTGTGGAGCTGCTGATGCTCTTGAGCACAAAGAGGGCCTGGACAGGGCTTGGGACAAATGGGAGCTGGAGAGGGACCTGGGGGGTCTGGTTGGTGGCACATTGACCATGAGCCAACGGTGTGGTGGCCAAGAGGGCAACCGTGTCCAGGGGGAGGATTGGCCCGCTCTGCTCCGCACTGGAGTGGCCCCACCTGGAGCACTGGGGGGCAGGTTTGGGGTCAAAGGGACCTGAGGGCGTGGGGGAAGAAGGTTCTGTAGGTGTGGGATCAAAAGGAGCTGAAATGGGAGAAGAAGGATCTGAAGGTGTGGGATCAAAAGGATGTGAAGCCATGGAAAAAGGATCTGAAGGTGTGGGATCAGAAGGAGCTGAAATCATGGGAGAAGAAGGATCTGAAGGTGTGGGATCAAAAGGAGCTGAAATCATGGGAGAAGGAATTGAAGGTGTGGGATCAAAAGGAGCTGAAATGGGAGAAGAAGGATCTGAAGGTGTGGGATCAAAAGGATGTGAAGCCATGGAAGAAGGATCTGAAGGTGTGGGATCAGAAGGAGATGAAGCCATGGGAGAAGAAGGATCTGAAGGAATGGGATCAGAAGGAGCTGAAATCATAGGAGAAGAAGGACCTGAAGGTGTGGGATCAGAAGGAGCTGAAGCCATGGGAGAAGGACCTGAAGGAATGGGATCAAAAGGAGCTGAAGCCATGGGAGAAGAAGGATCTGAAGGTGTGGGATCAAAAGGAGCTGAAGCCATGGGAGAAGAAGGACCTGAAGGTGTGGGATCAGAAGGAGCTGAAGCCATGGGAGAAGAAGGATCTGAAGGAATGGGATCAGAAGGAGCTGAAATCATGGGAGAAGAAGGACCTGAAGGTGTGGGATCAAAAGGATCTGAAGCCATGGGAGAAGGACCTGAAGGTGTGGGACCAAAAGGAGCTGAAATGGGAGAAGAAGGATCTGAAGGTGTGGGACCAAAAGGAGCTGAAATGGGAGAAGAAGGATCTGAAGGTGTGGGATCACAAGGATCAGGAGCCATGGGAGAAGGATCTGAAGGTGTGGGATCAGAAGGATCAGGAGCCATGGGAGAAGGATCTGAAGGTGTGGGATCAGAAGGATCAGAAGCCGTGGGAGAAGAAGGACCTGAAGGTGTGGGATCAAAAGGAGCTGAAGCCATGGGAGAAGAAGGCCCTGAAGGTGTGGGATCAAAAGGATCTGAAGTCATGGGAGAAGGACCTGAAGGTGTGGGATCAGAAGGAGCTGAAGCCATGGGAGAAGAAGGATCTGAAGGTGTGGGATCAAAAGGATGTGAAGCCATGGAAGAAGGATCTGAAGGTGTGGGATCAGAAGGAGCTGAAATCATGGGAGAAGAAGGATCTGAAGGTGTGGGATCAAAAGGAGCTGAAATCATGGGAGAAGAAGGACCTGAAGGAATGGGATCAGAAGGAGCTGAAATCATGGGAGAAGAAGGACCTGAAGGTGTGGGATCAAAAGGAGCTGAGGGTGTGGGAGAAGAAGGATCTGAAGGTGTGGGACCAAAAGGATCTGAAGCCATGGGAGAAGAAGGGTCTGAAGGTGTGGGATCAGAAGGAGCTGAGGGTGTGGGAGAAGAAGGATCTGAAGGTGTGGGATCAGAAGGATCAGAAGCCGTGGGAGAAGAAGGATTTGAAGGTGTGGCATCAAAAGGAGATGAAATCATGGAAGAAGGACCTGAGGGATCCAAAGCTCCTGCAGAGCGTCCAGAGGAAGGCACAGAGTGGCTGAAGGTGTTGGAGGGGAAGCCCTGAGGAGCAACTGAAGCCCCTTGGTCCGTTCAGCCTGGAGAAGAGGAGACCAAGAAGAGACCTCATCGTGGTCTCCAACTTCCTGCCGTGAGGAGGAGCGGATGCTGATCTCTCCAGACCCAAGGGAGGATGAGCCAGGGCAGGGAGGGTGGTGGAGCCCTGGAACAGCCTGGGAATATTCCAGAAGCCTTTGGCCAACGCCCTGAGCCCCACGGGGAGTCGGTGGTCCTTGTCCACCTTCCGTGGGTTCGGGATGTGGGGAATCACCGCCGTCCCCTCTCCCCAGGGCTCTACAAGGAGTACCGGATGCTCAAGCAGCAGCGAGAGGAGGAGGAGCCGTCCCAGCTCAGCCCCTCCGACCGCCTGGAGACCCCGACTGCGGAGCAGGTACAGGGACCCCCCTCACTGGGACCCCCCCCAACATAACCCCCCCATCACAGGGACCCCCCCAGCACCCCTAACCCAGCCCCCTCCATCACAGGGACCCCCACAGCCCCCCTAACCCAGCCCCCTCCATCACAGGGACCCCCTCAGCCCCCCTAACCCAGCCCCCTCCATCACAGGGACCCCCACAGCCCCCCTAACCCAGCCCCCTCCATCACAGGGACCCCCACAGCCCCCCTAACCCAGCCCCCTCCATCACAAAGACCCCCCCCCAATCCATCCCCCCATCACAGGGACCCCCTCAGCCCCCCTAACCCCAGCCCCCCCCATCACAGGGACCCCTCTCAGCTCCTTAACCCAGCTCCCCCATCACAAGGACCCCCCTCAGCACCCTAACCCAGCCCCCTCCATCGCAAAGACACCCCCCCAATCCATCCCCCCATCACAGGGACCACCCACAGACCCCCTATCCCAGACTCCCCCTACTCCAGGGATCCCCTAACCCAGCCCCCCCCATCACAGGGACCACCCACAGCCCCCCTAACCCAGCACCCCCTACTCCAGGAATCCCCTAACCCAGCCCCCCCATCACAGTGTCTCCCCCAGCACCCTAACCCAGCCCCCCCCCATCACAGGGACCCCCACAGCCCCCCTAACCCAGCCCCCCCCCATCACAGGGACCCCCACAGCCCCCTAACCCAGACCCCCCCTACTCCAGGAATCCCCTAACCCAGCCCCCCCATCACAGTGTCTCCCCCAGCACCCTAACCCAGCCCCCCCCCATCACAGGGACCCCCACAGCCCCCTAACCCAGACCCCCCCTACTCCAGGGATCCCTTAACCCAGCCCCCCCCATCACAGGGACCCCCACAGCCCCCCTAACCCAGCCCCCCCCACTCCAGGAATCCCCTAACCCATCCCCCTCCAATCACAGGGACCCCCCACAGCCCCCCTAACCCAGACCACCCCTACTCCAGGGATCCCCTAACCCAGCCCCCCCCATCACAGTGTCCCCCCCAGCACCCTAACCCAGCACCCCCCCATCACAGGGACCCCCACAGCCCCCTAACCCAGCCCCCCCCATCACAGGGACCCCCACAGCCCCCCTAACCCAGCCCCCCCATCACAGGGACCCCCCTCAGCTCCTTAATCCAGCCCCCCCCCATCACAGTGTCCCCCCCAGCACCCTAACCCAGCACCCCCCATCACAGGGACCCCCACAGCCCCCCTAACCCAAGGCCCCCCCCATCACAGGGACCCCCCACAGCCCCCCTAACCCAAGGCCCCCCCATCACAGGGACCCCCCACAGCCCCCCTAACCGAGCACCTCCCATCACAGGGACCCCCCTCAGCTCCTTAATCCAGCCCCCCCCCATCACAGGGACCCCCACAGCCCCCCTAACCCAGCACCCCCCATCACAGGGACCCCCCCAGCCCCTCTAACCCAGCCCCCCCCATCACAGGGACCCCCACAGCCCCCCTAACCCAGCCCCCTCCATCACAGGGACCCCCACAGCCCCCCTAACCCAGCACCCCCCATCACAGGGACCCCCCTCAGCTCCTTAATCCAGCCCCCCCCATCACAAGGACCCCCCCAGCCCCCCTATCCCAGCCCCCCCCCCCATCCCAGCCCCTCTGCTGCCCATTTTGGGGGTTTAAAAGTTGGGCTTTGGGAGGTCTCTGGGGTTCAAGGGGTTGGATCTGACGGGGTTCGGTGTCCCCCCAGGTTCTGGACTCTGGATGTTGGGGTTCACACCTCAACCGGCGGCCGAAGCCCCCCGGGCCGAGCCCCCGAATCGGCGCCGGGACGGACCCCTCGGTGCTGCTCTACGGGCTGAGGCTGAAATCCAGGCTGGGAGCTGTGGGCAAGGTCAGGGCTGGCACCCCGAAATCACAGCACCCCGAAATCACAGCACCCCGAAATCACAGCACCCCGAAATCACTGCACCCTCCTGCCTGAGCCCCCCGAAATCACTGCCCCCCGAAATCACTGCCCCCCAAAATCACTGCCCCCCAAAGATCAGAGCACCCCAAAGATCAGAGCCCCCCAAAGATCACAGCACCCCAAAGATCACAGCACCCCGAAATCACTGCACCCTCCTGCCTGAGCCCCCTGAAATCACTGCCCCCCGAAATCACTGCCCCCCAAAGATCAGAGCACCCCGAAATCACTGCACCCTCCTGCCTGAGCCCCCCGAAATCACTGCCCCCCGAAATCACTGCCCCCCAAAGATCAGAGCACCCCAAAGATCAGAGCACCCCAAAATCACTGCACCCTCCTGTCAGAGCCCCCCGAAATCACTGCCCCCCAAAGATCAGAGCACCCCGAAATCACAGCACCCCAAAGATCAGAGCACCCCAAAATCACTGCACCCTCCTGCCTGAGCCCCCCGAAATCACAGCACCCCAAAGATCACAGCACCCCAAAGATCACAGCACCCCGAAATCACTGCACCCTCCTGCCTGAGCCCCCCGAAATCACTGCCCCCGAAATCACTGCCCCCCGAAATCACTGCCCCCCAAAATCACTGCCCCCCGAAATCACAGCACCCCAAAGATCAGAGCACCCCAAAGATCAGAGCACCCCAAAATCACTGCACCCTCCTGCCTGAGCCCCCCGAAATCACTGCCCCCCAAAGATCAGAGCACCCCAAAATCACTGCACCTTCCTGCCTGAGCCCCCCAAAGATCACAGCACCCCAAAGATCACAGCACCCCAAAATCACAGCACCCCCAAACCACTGAGCCACCCCGAAACCACTGCACCCCAAAATCACTGCACCCTCCTGCCATGCCCCCCGAAATCACTGCCCCCCGAAATCACTGCCCCCCGAAATCACAGCACCCCAAAGATCACAGCAGCCTAAAAATCAGAGCACCCCAAAACTACTGCACCCTCCTGCCTGAGCCCCCCGAAATCAGTGCCTTCCAAAATCAGAGCACCCCAAAAATCAGAGCACCCCAAAATCACTGCACCCTCCTGCCATGGCCCCCCAAAATCACTGCCCCCTGAAATCAGAGCACCCCAAAAATCAGAGCACCCCAAACCACTGCACCCTCCTGCCATGGCTCCCCAAAAACCAGAGTACCCCAAAAATCAGAGCACCCCAAAACCACTGCACCCTCCTGCCATGGCCCCCCAAAACCACTGCACCCCGAAACCACTGCACCCTCCTGCCTGAGCCCCCCAAAATCACTGCCCCCTGAAATCACAGCACCCCAAAAATCACAGCACCCCAAAAATCAGAGCACCCTCCTGCCTGAGCCCCCTGAAATCACAACACCCCAAGATCACAGCACCCCAAAACCACTGCACCCCGAAACCACTGCACCCCAAACCACTGCACCCTCCTGCCTGAGCCCCCTGAAATCACAGCACCCCAAAACCTCTGCACCCTCCTGCCTGAGCCCCCCAAAATCACTGCCCTCTGAAATCAGAGCACCCCAAAAATCACAGCACCCCAAAACCACTGCACCCTCCTGCTTGAGCCCCCCCCAAAATCCCAGCCCCCCCAAATCACTTCCCTCTCCTACCAGAGCCCCCCAAATTCCCAACCCTCTCCCCCTGCAGCCCCCCCCACTCTCTGCAGGAGTTGGAGCCCCCCCCAAAAGTCCCCTTTGATTTGAGGTGGGGTGCGGCCCCCCTTGACCCCCACCCATCAGTCCTTCCCCCACCCACAGGAGCCCCCCCTGACCCCGAGGAGGACCCCAACTCCCAGGAGGACCCCGATTCCCGGGAAGACCCCACCGTGGGCACCACGGGCTGAGGCTTCCTGGAGTGAAGATGAGGGTCTCATCCTTCCTCCCTCGGCGTCGGGCCTGAGCCCCCTCATCCTCGCCGCGGGCTCGAAGCCCCCCGCGACGCAGCACCCCAAGAAATTCCAGCGGCTGAAGGAGACGGTGGCGCAGAGAATGGGATCCTTGGATCCTGCCTGGCTCCAGAGGTGCCAGGAGACACCTGGGGACGGAGAGACGGCGCTGGGTGGGACGTGGAAGGGTGGAGGAACCCCCCTGGAGCAGGAGGGGGACGTTGAGGTGGGAGATTCCAGGAGGAAAAGGCCACGTGGAGATGGTGGAGGTGGCCCAGAGGTTCCTGAGAAGCTCCAGGGGTGCTTGGCTGAGGGAATGGTGGGAGATTCCAGGAGGAAAAGGCCATGTGGAGATGGTGGAGATGGCCCAGAGGTTCCTGAGAAGCTCCAGGGGTGCTTGGCTGAGGGAATGGTGGGAGATTCCAGGAGGAAAAGGCCATGTGGAGATGGTGGAGATGGCACAGAGGTTCCTGAGAAGCTCCAGGGGTGCTTGGCTGAGGGAATGGTGGGAGATTCCAGGAGGAAAAGGCCACGTGGAGATGGTGGAGGTGGCCCAGAGGTTCCTGAGAAGCTCCAGGGGTGCTTGGCTGAAGGAATGGTGGGAGATTCCAGGAGGAAAAGGCCATGTGGAGATGGTGGAGATGGCACAGAGGTTCCTGAGAAGCTCCAGGGGTGCTTGGCTGAGGGAATGGTGGGAGATTCCAGGAGGAAAAGGCCACGTGGAGATGGTGGAGGTGGCCCAGAGGTTGCTGAGAAGCTCCAGGGGTGCTTGGCTGAAGGAATGGTGGGAGATTCCAGGAGGAAAAGGCCACGTGGAGATGGTGGAGATGGCCCAGAGGTTCCTGAGAAGCTCCAGGGGTGCTTGGCTGAAGGAATGGTGGGAGATTCCAGGAGGAAAAGGCCACGTGGAGATGGTGGAGATGGCCCAGAGGTTCCTGAGAAGCTCCAGGGGTGCTTGGCTGAAGGAATGGTGGGAGATTCCAGGAGGAAAAGGCCACGTGGAGATGGTGGAGGTGGCCCAGAGGTTCCTGAGAAGCTCCAGGGGTGCTTGGCTGAGGGAACACTGGGAGATTCCAGGAGGAAAAGGCCACTTGGAGATGGCACAGAGGCTCCTGAGAAGCTCCGTCGAGGCTTGGCCAAGGGGATGAAACAAGGCAAAGAGGAAGAGGAGGGGGCAGCCCTGAAGGAGAGCAGGAGGGGATCCTGTCCTTTGGAAGACCTCCTGGGGGAGCTGGAGGAGGAGGAGAAGCCCAGACCCACCCGCAGGGCTGTTGCCGCCAGGTAGATCCCAGTGGTGTCGTAGAATGGATCATGGAATGGGTTGGGTTGGAAGGGACCTCAAAGGCCATCCTGTTCCATGGGCAGGGACACCTCCCACTGGATCAGGGGGCTCCAAGGCTCATCCAACCTGGCCTTGAACACCTCCCAATGGATCAGGAGCTCCAAGGCCCATCCAGCCTGGCCTTGGACACCTCCAGGGATGGGGCAGGGACACCTCCCACTGGATCAGGGGGCTCCAAGGCTCATCCAACCTGGCCTTGGACACCTTGGGCAACGACCACTTCTCTTGGGCAACCTCTGCCAGGGCCTCCCCACCCTCACAGGGTGTCCTATCCCAGCACTCCCTGATCCAGAGCCCCTCCCCAGCTTTCCTGGAGCCCTTTTCCACACTGGAAGCTGCTCCAAGATCTCCCCAGAGCCTTCTCCAGGGGGTTGGAACTGGATGGGCTTTGAGGTCCTTTCCAACCCAACCCATTCCATGATTTCTGTAAATAACGAGCTGCTTTATCCCTAATTCCTCCATCTTTGTAGGAATTCTGGGGGGGGGTTATCCAAATTTTCCTATGGAATTATGCTTTCCCCTCCCCTGAGAACCTTCATCGCCTCCAGTTGGGTTCCAGGGACGGTGGATCCGGAGCTGGAGCTCTGCTTGCGCAGCTTCTGATCCCATCTCCTTCCCAAGCCTCTGTTTTTTCCTGATCCCATCTCATTCCCAATCCAACCCCTTTCCCAATCCCATCTCCTTCCTGCAGGGCACCTCCCCGGAGAGGTGAGAACTTTGTCAGGCTCAACCTGAAGAGGAAATCCCACGTCCGCGCGTCCGCCCTGCGGGGAAATCGCCTTCGGAAGCAGGTAAGGTCCCACCTCAGCCTTCCAGGCATCACCAAAAGCTTTCCAACTCCATTCCCAGTCAAGTTCCCATTCATCCAGTTCAGGATGGACTTAAAAACTCTTCCAGCTCTCTCTTAACTCCGTGTTTTTCCTTCAACTCCCATATTTTCCCCTATTTATCCTTATTTTTGGGGTGTCCCCAGCCCTGTCACCGCACAGCCCGGAGGCACAGCTTGGATTCCTTCCCATTCCTTCCTTCCCAGCTTTTTCCACTTCATCTCTGCAACAAAACCCTTGAGTTTTTTCTTTATATTTCCCCATTAATTAATGCAAAATCCTTCGGGATCGGCTCTGGGAGCATCAGCTGGAAGGGAATTGCCTTTTGAAAGCTTGGAATGTTTATGATGGGGGGGCGAAAAACCACCAGGGGGAAGGAAAATATAGGCAAAATAAGTAAAATATGAGAATAACAGTGGGAAAAAGGAACCATAAAAGTATAAAAGTGACTGGAGCTGGAGCTGTTCCACAGGTTTGGAAGCAGAAGTGGCTGAAGAAAGCAGAGAACTTCGGAGGAGGTGGTGGATCCCTCCTGGCCCGAAGCTCCGGCGCCTGCTTCAGATGTGGTGGGATGGGACACTGGGCATCGGCGTGCCGGGGCCGAGGTGCGGCTTCCACCGGCGGGTAACGGAGCTGGTTCGGGAAAGCCATGGGATGGGGTGGGATCTGGGGCTGCTGGAGGAGAGTTGGGGGAATGGGAAGCGTGGATTGGGGTTTGGCAAAGCCATGGGATGGGTTGGGATCTGGTTGGGATTTGGCAAAGCCATGGGATGGGTTGGGATCTGGTTGGGGTTGGCCAAAGACATGGGTTGGGGTAGGATCTGGTTCTGCTGGAGGAGAGTTGGGAGAATGGGAAGCGTGGATTGGGGTTTGGCAAAGCCATGGGATGGGTTGGGATCTGGTTGGGGATGGGCAAATCCATGGGATGGGTTGGGAAAGCCATGGGATGTGTTGGGATCTGGTTGGGGTTTGGCAAAGCCATGGGATGGGTTGGGATCTGGTTGGGACTTGGCAAAGCCAAGGGAATGGGTTGGGATCTGGTTGAGGTTTGACAAAGCCATGGGAATGGGTTGGGATCTGGTTGTGGATTGGCAAAACCATGGGATGGGTTGGGATCTGGTTGAGGTTTGACAAAGCCATGGGATGGGTTGGGATCTGGTTGGGGTTGGGCAAAGCCATGGGAAGGGGTTGGGATCTGGTTGGGGTTGGGCAAATCCATGGGGTGGGGTTGGGATCTGGTTGGGGTTGGGCAAATCCATGGGGTGGGGTTGGGATCTGGTTGGGGTTGGCCAAATCCATGGGATGGGCTGGGATCTGGTTCTGCTGGAGGAGAGTTTGAAGAATGGGAAGCGTGGATTGGGGTTTGGCAAAGCCATGGGATGGGGTTGGGATCTGGTTGGGGTTTGGCAAAGCCATGGGATGGGTGGGGATCTGGTTGGGGTTGGGCAAAGCCATGGGATGAGTTGGGATCTGGTTGTGGATTGGCAAAACCATGGGATGGGTTGGGATCTGGTTGAGGTTTGACAAAGCCATGGGATGGGTTGGGATCTAGTTGGAATTGGGCAAATATATGGGATTGGTTGGGATCTAGTTGGGGTTGGGCAAAGCCATGGGAAGGGGTTGGGATCTGGTTGGGGTTGGGCAAATCCATGGGGTGGGGTTGGGATCTGGTTGGGATTTGGCAAATCCATGGGATGGGCTGGGATCTGGTGCTGCTGGAGGAGAGTTTGGAGAATGGGAAGTGTGGATTGGGGTTTGGCAAAGCCATGGCATGTGTTGGGATCTGGTTGGGGTTTGGCAAAGCCATGGGATGGGTTAGGATCTGGTTGGGGATTGACAAAGCCATGGGATGGGTTAGGATCTGGTTGGGGTTTGGCAAAGCCAAGGGAATGGGTTGGGATCTGGTTGAGGTTTGACAAAGCCATGGGATGGGTTGGGATCTGGTTGAGGTTTGACAAAGCCATGGGATGGGTTGGGATCTAGTTGGAATTGGGCAAATATATGGGATTGGTTGGGATCTAGTTGGGGTTGGGCAAAGCCATGGGAAGGGGTTGGGATCTGGTTGGGGTTGGGCAAATCCATGGGGTGGGGTTGGGATCTGGTTGGGATTTGGCAAATCCATGGGATGGGCTGGGATCTGGTTCTGCTGGAGGAGAGTTTGAAGAATGGGAAGTGTGGATTGGGGTTTGGCAAAGCCATGGGATGGGGTTGGGATCTGGTTGGGATTTGGCAAATCCATGGGATGGGCTGGGATCTGGTGCTGCTGGAGGAGAGTTTGGAGAATGGGAAGTGTGGATTGGGGTTTGGCAAAGCCATGGCATGTGTTGGGATCTGGTTGGGGTTTGGCAAAGCCATGGGATGGGTTAGGATCTGGTTGGGGATTGACAAAGCCATGGGATGGGTTAGGATCTGGTTGGGGTTTGGCAAAGCCAAGGGAATGGGTTGGGATCTGGTTGAGGTTTGACAAAGCCATGGGATGGGTTGGGATCTGGTTGAGGTTTGGCAAAGCCATGAGATGGGTTGGGATCTGGTTGGGGTTGGCCAAAGCCATGGGTTGGGGTGGGATCTGGTTGAGGTTTGACAAAGCCATGGGATGGGTTGGGATCTGGTTGGGGTTGAGCAAAGCCATGGGATGGGGTGGGATCTGGGGCTGCTGGAGGAGAGTTTGAAGAATGGGAAGTGTGGATTGGGGTTTGGCAAAGCCATGGGATGGGTTGGGATCTGGTTGGGGTTTGGCGAAGCCATGGGATGGGTTGGGATCTGGTTGAGGTTTGGCAAAGCCATGGGATGTGTTGGGATCCGGTTGGGGTTGGGCAAAGCCATGGGATGGGTTGGGATCTGGTTGGGATTTGACAAATCCATGGGATGGGCTGGGATCTGGTGCTGCTGGAGGAGAGTTTGGAGAATGGGAAGTGTGGATTGGGGTTTGGCAAAGCCATGGGATGGGTTGGGATCTGGTTGGTGTTTGGCAAAGCCATGGGTTGGGGTTTGGCAAAGCCAAGGGAATGGGTTGGGATCTGGTTGGGGTTTGGCAAAGCCAAGGGAATGGGTTGGGATCTGGTTGGGGTTTGGCAAAGCCAAGGGAATGGGTTGGGATCTGGTTGAGGTTTGACAAAGCCATGGGATGGGTTGGGATCTGGTTGAGGTTTGACAAAGCCATGGGATGGGTTGGGATCTAGTTGGGATTGGGCAAACATATGGGATTGGTTGGGATCTGGTTGGGGTTGGGCAAATCCATGGGGTGGGGTTGGGATCTGGTTGGGGTTTGGCAAAGCCATGGCATGGGTTGTGATCTGGTTGGGGTTTGGCAAAGCCATGGGATGGGTTGGGATCCGATTGGGGATTGGCAAATCCATGGGGTGGGGTTGGGATCTGGTTGGGGTTTGGCAAAGCCGTGGGATGTGTTGGGATCTGGTTGGGGTTGGGCAAAGCCTTGGGATGAGTTGGGATCTGGTTGGGGATGGGCAAATCCATGGGATGGGTTTGGATCTGGTTGGGATTTGGTAAAACCATGGGATGAGTTGGGATCTGGTTCTGCTGGGGGAGAGTTTGGAGAATGGGAAGCGTGGATTTGGGTTTGGCAAAGCCATGGGAAGGGGTTGGGGTTTGGCAAATCCATGGGATGGGTTGGGATCTGGTACTGCTGGAGGAGAGTTTAGAGAATGGGAAGTGTGGATTGGGGTTTGGCAAAGCCGTGGGATGTGTTGGGATCTGGTTGGGGTTTGGCAAAGCCAAGGGAATGGGTTGGGATCTGGTTGGGGATGGGCAAATCCATGGGATGGGTTGTGATCTGGTTGGGGTTTGGCAAAGCCATGGGATGGGTTGGGATCTAGTTGGGATTGGGCAAAGCCATGGGAAGGGGTTGGGATCTGGTTGGGGTTTGGCAAATCCATGGGATGGGTTGGGATCTGGTTGAGGTTTGGCAAATCCATGGGATGGGTTGGGATCTGGATGGGATTTGGCCAATCCATGGGCTGAGTTGGGATCTGGTTGTGCCGGAGCAGAAGCCGGAGAACAGGAAGCCCCCCCTGGGCTTTCCCACCTCCCCAGGGCTTTTCCCTCTCTTGACTTGAGGGTTTTTAGGGATGAAAAGTTGTGGGAAGAGGCCGGAAAGCCGAGGTGGGTTCCTTCGCGCGGATTCAAGGGTTGAGGGTCCCGTTTTCCCCCTCCAGGGCCAGCTGCCACCCCAGTGCCCGAGGAGAGTGGCCCTTCCAAGGAGGAAGAGGAGGAGGAAGAGGCTCCACTGCCCACGCTGGAAGAGGTGGCTCGGAGGACCAACTCCGTGTGCCGGGAGCTCTCCGGTGAGGCCACCGGGCTCGGCACCGGCACTGGGATGAACCGGAGCCGTGGAGTCCTTCCCTTTTCCCCACGGGAAGTTGGTGCTCCATGGAGGGTTTGCCAAAGGTTCTGGCAGCCCGGGACGTGTCTCCTCTGGGAATCTCAAAATCATCTGGTTGGAAAAGACCTCTGAGATCGTCAAATCCAACCATTCCTGTCCCCAGATCCCTGGGAAACTCATCCGCCCGACTTCTAGATCCTTCCAGGGGTGGTGACGCCATCGCTTCCCTGGGCAAATGCCACCAGCAAGGTAGGAGAAGCTTCCTGTGGGTCCCAACTGCTGCCTTGTCCCCAACAGAGGGAGGAACCGGTGAGTGGGAAGGATCTGAGAACGTTCCGGAGGCGATGCCGGACCTGGACGTGCGGAGGCTGGCGCACGAGCTGCCCGCTCCCCCACCACCCATGGAGCCCCTCTACAGCCCAGGACCAGAGGGGAAGGTGCAAGGTACGACCCGGAGCGGGACCCTGGGGGTTCCAGGTCTCCTGATCCCCCCCTTGACCTCATCCTTCTTCCCAGCAGAGACTCCAGAGGAGGTGTTTGCAGCTCTGAAGGCGCTGGGATACGACTCCTTCCGACCCGGGCAGGAGGTGGCCATCATGAGGATCCTCTCCGGTGGGTTGGTTTCCCCCATAACCTCTCTTCCTTCATGGAGTTTGGGCTCCCTGGGATCCTCTCCCATGTGGAGCAGCTGGTTTGTCATGGAGTCATAGAGCATTCCAGTTGGGAAAGACCTTGGAGATCATTGAGTCCAACCACACCCATCATCCTCTAAACCATGTCCCTCAAAAACTCATCTGTTCCTCCTGTTAAACCCCTCCAGGATGGTGACTCCACCCCCTCCCTGGGCTGTTCCAGTGCCTGAACACCCTTTTGGGAAAGAAATTCTTCCCAATGTCCATCTGAACCTCCCCAGGTGCAACTTTTGGCCATTTCCTCTTGTCCCATCACTGTCACTTGGGAGAAGAGATCAACCCTCGCTCTGTCACAGCCTCCTTTCAGGAGGACAGCAATGAGGTCTCCCCTCAGCCTCCTCTTCTCCAAGACAAACAACACCCAGGTCCCTCAGGTGCTCTCGTAGGACTTGTTCTCCAGCCCCTTCCCCAGCCTCGTCGCCCTTCTCTGGACGCTCTCCAACCCCTCAAGGTCCTTCTTGGAGTGAGGGGCCCAGAACTGACCCCAGTACTCGAGGTGTGGCCTCCCCAGTGCCCAGTCCAGGGGTACAAACACCTCCCTTGTCCTGCTGCCCACACTGGTTTTGATCCAGGCCAAGGTGCCCTTGGCCCCCTGGGCCACCCCTGGCTCACATTCAGCCCCCATCACCCAACACCCCCAGATCCTTCTCCTCCAGGTCCTCTCCAGCCGCTCTTCCCCAAGCCTGGAGCTGCTGGGGTTGGTGTGACCCAAGTGCAGGACTCGACCCTTGGCCTTGTTCAACCCCATCCCATTGTCCCCAAGTCACATCCCTGATCCCTTGTTCTTCCAGGCCTCTCCACGCTGGTGGTGTTGTCAACGGGAATGGGGAAGTCCTTGTGCTACCAACTTCCCGCTTACCTCTACCACAAACGCTCCAAGTGCATCACCTTGGTGGTCTCCCCGTTGGTGTCCCTGATGAACGACCAGGTATCGCCTCGATAGCCCGTGTGGTTGCTCCAGGCTTGGGGAAGAGTGGCTGGGAAGCTGCCTGGAGGAGAAGGACCTGGGGGTGTTGGTCAACAGTGGCTCAACGTGAGCCAGCAGTGGCCCAGGTGGCCAAGAAGGCCAATGGCATCTTGGCTTGGATCAGCCATGGGGTGGTCAACAGGAGCAGGGAAGGGATTGTCCTCCAGGTGAGGCCACAGCTGGAATGCTGGGGTCAGTTTTGGGTTCCTCGCTGCAAAGAGGACATTGAGGGGGTGGAGAGCATCTGGGGAAGGGTCTGGAGAACCAGGGTTTGAGGAGCAGCTGAGGGACCTGGGGGTGTTCATCCTGAGAGGAGAAGGCTGAGGGGAGACCTCATCCCTGTCCACAACTCCCTGGAAGGAGGTTGCGGTGAGGTGGGTGTTGGTCTCTTCTCCCAAGTGATGGGACAAGAGGAAATGGCCTCAGGTTGGCCCAGGATATCAGGAAAAACTTCACCCAAAGGGTTCCCAGGCCCTGGCCCAGGTTGCCCAGGGAGGTGGTGGAGTCCCCATTCCTGAAGGTATCTCAAAGCCAGGCAGATGAGGTGCTCAGGGATCCGGTTTAGCTGTGGACAGGGATGATCTCCAAGGTCTTTTCCAACCAAGCCATTCCATGATTCCAAGGGGGTTCAGCACGATTAACGGGATTCACCTGCAGGTCTCGGGGCTCCCACCGTGCCTGAAGGCCACCTGCATCCACTCCAACCTGAGCAAGGCCCAGCGGGAAGCAGCCATGGAGAAGGTGAGGGAATGGGTTCTCCAAGCTTTCCTTGGGCGACCACCGCTCAGTTCCACCCTCCTGGTGGCAGATGGGGTCCCCCCACCCTTCCCTTCGGAGAGCGGGTGAAGGAAAGCCCTGGTGTGGTTCTCCCCGATCCCGGCGTTCCCGGTGATCCCGGTGTTCCCGGTGCAGGTGAGGCAGGGCGAGGTGCAGGTGCTGCTGGTCTCTCCAGAGGCCCTGGTTGGTGGTGGTGGCTCGGGGTCCAGCTGCCTGCCCTCCGCAGGGCGGCTGCCGCCCGTCGCCTTCGCCTGCGTCGACGAAGCCCACTGCGTCTCCGAGTGGTCCCACAACTTCCGACCCTCTTACCTGCGGCTCTGCAAGGTGCAAGGGGTGGGGAGGGACCATCCCTGGGGTGATGGGAACGGTTGGGTGGTCTCCAACCCAACATTGGGTTGATGGGAACGGTTGGGTGGTCTCCAACCCAACATTGGGTTGAAAGGAACGGTTGGGTGGTCTCCAACCCAACATTGTGTTGATGGGAACGGCTGGGTGGTCTCCAACCCAACATTGGGTTGATGGGACCGGTTGGGGCATTGGGATGATGGGAGAGGCTGGGTGGCCACCAACCCAACACTGGGATGATGGGAACGGTTGGGTGGCCACCAACCCAACACTGGGATGATGGGAACGGTTGGGTGGTCTCCAACCCAACACTGGGATGATGGGAACGGTTGGGTGGTCTCCAACCCAACATTGGGTTGAAGGGAACGGTTGGGTGGTCTCCAACTCAACATTGGGATGATGGGAACGGCTGGGTGGTCTCCAACCCAACATTGGGTTGATGGGACCGGTTGGGTGGTCTCCAACCCAACATTGGGTTGATGGGACCGGTTGGGTGGTCTCCAACCCAACACTGGGATGATGGGAACGATTGGGTGGTCTCCAACCCAACATTGGGTTGATGGGACCGGTTGGGGCATTGGGATGATGGGAGAGGCTGGGTGGTGTCCAACCCAACCTTGTGATGATGAGAATGTTTGGGTGGCCCCCAACCCAAGGGGTGATGAAGGGGTGCCCTGAGAAGTGGGTGTAAAAGCAACGGCGCTGGGGGGGGGGTGAGGGACCCCCCCCCAGCTCCCCCTTTCCCCTTTCCCCTGGGCAGGTTCTCCGGGCTCGCCTGGGCGTTCGGTGCTTCCTGGGGCTGACGGCCACGGCCACCGCGGCCACGGCGCAGGATGTGGCCCAGCACCTCGGCATCCCCCCCGGGGAAGGGGTGACGGTGCGCTCGGCCGCCGTCCCACCCAACCTGCGCCTCTCCGTCTCCATGGACAGGGACAGGGATGAGGTAAGGACAGAAGGGTGGGCCCGGAAGGGGTGGGGGGGGTTTGGTGCTGGGGTGGAGAATTCCAGGTGGATCTTCGTGGAGGAATCCTCCAATCGCTTGGTTGGGAAAGACCTTTGAGGTCGGAGTCCAACAGGACCTGTTTGGTGCTAAACCAGAACCCTGAGATCTTCCAGACCTTTAGGTACCTCCAGGGATGGTCATTCCACCACCTCTGAGGTATCCAGAGAAGGCAACGGAGTTGGTGAAGGATCTGGAGAACCAGGGTTGTGAGGATGGGCTGAGGGACCTGGGGGTGTTCATCCTGGAGAAGACACTGAGGGGAGACCTCATCATTCTCTGCAACTCCCCAAAGGAGGTTGTGGTGAGGGGGGGCTTGGTCTCTTCTCCCAGGTGGTGGGATGAGAGGGAACGGCCTCAGGTTGGACCAGAGGAGGTTCAGATGGGACATCAGGAGAAGTTTCTTCTCCAAAAGGGTTCCCAAGCCCTGGCAGAGGCTCCCAAGGAGATGGTGGAGTCCCCACCACTGGAAGGGTCTAAAAGCCAGGCAGATGAGGTGCTCAGGGACCTGGTTTAGCTGTGGACAGGGATGGTTGGACTGGATGATCTCCAAGGTCTTTTCCAACCAAGCCATTCCATGATTCTATGCCTGAGAACCCTTTTGGTGAAGAAGCCTTTCCTGATGTCCAATCTGAACCTCCCTCTGGTCCAACCTGAGGACGTTCCCTCTCATCCCACCACCTGGGAGAAGAGACCAAGACCCCCCTCACCACAACCTCCTTTGGGGAGTTGCAGAGAATGATGAGGTCTCCCCTCAGTGTCTTCTCCAGGATGAACAGCCCCAGGTCCCTCAGCTGCTCCTCACAACCCTGGTTCTCCAGACCCTTCCCAGCTCCGTTCCCTTCTCCAGATGCTCTCCACCCCCTCAATGTCCTCCTTGGAGCGAGGAACCCAAAACTGACCCCAGGATTCCAGCTGTGGCCTCACTTGGAGGACAATCCCTTCCCTGCTCCTGTTGACCACCCCATGGCTGATCCAAGCCAGGATGCTCTTGGCCACCTGGGCCACTGTTGACTCACGTTGAGCCACTGTTGACCAACACCCCCAGGTCCTCCTCCTCCAGACAGCTTCCCAGCCGCTCTTCCTCAAAGCCTGGAACGTTCCATGGGGTTGTTCCCAAAGGGGAGTTGGATTTGTTGCTGCAATGGCGGATCTTGTAGGACAGGAGATTCCCAACCCTTGCTGAGGACCCTCAATTCCATCTGCAGGCCCTGATTTCCCTGCTGCAAGGGGAACGTTTCGGAAGCCTGGATTCCATCATCGTCTACTGCACGCGGCGGGAGGAGACGGCTCGCGTCGCGGCGCTCATCCGGACCCGTCTCCAGGGAACGCTCCTCAGGGATCCCAGCGGATCCGGGACACCGGGACAGGAAGCTGCTGAGGGGAAGAAAGCAAAGGGTAGGCAGCACTGCCTCACTCTCCAGAAGGACCCAGAATGTCCCATCCCACAGATCCTCACCGGAACGGAGAATCCCTACGGAATGAGCAACTCTTTTGGGAGCTCCAGAGAGGTTTCCGACCTCCAAATATCTCTACGGCTCGGGGGGATTTTTCTTTCCAAACCTCGTAGTTGGGGCTTGGAGGCTTTGTTCTTCCTCAAAATCCAGAGGGTGGATGAGCTCTTGGTCACGAGTTCTTGGAAGGGTTTGGCTCCCGGGATCCTCTCCCTCACCTCCTTTGTTTGCCGAAGCCGGGAGAGCTCGTGTCACGTCGCTTCCAAAGCAACCGGAGCTTGACGACTTCTGGCAGCTCACGAGGAGCCATGGGAGCAGCAGCCCTGCTCCTTCCCATCACAGCTGTGCTTCTGCTGGTGGAAATCATGGAATCCTGGAATGTTGGGTTGGAAGGGACCTCAGAGATCATGGAATGGGTTGAGTCGGAAGGCAACTCAAAGGTCATGGAATCATAGAATGGGTTGAGTTGGAAGGGACCTCAGAGATCGTGGAGTGATGGAATGGGTTGAGTTGGAAAGGACCTCAGAGATTGTGGAATGATGGAATGGGTTGAGTTGGAAAGGACCTCAGAGATCATGGAATGGGTTGAGTCGGAAGGGACCTCAGAGATCGTGGAATGATGGAATGGGTTGAGTTGGAAAGGACCTCAGAGATCATGGAATGGGTTGAGTTGGAAAGGACCTCAGAGATCATGGAATGGGTTGAGTTGGAAAGGACCTCAGAGATCATGGAATGGGTTGAGTTGGAAAGGACCTCAAAGCCCATCCTGTTCCAAAGCCCTGCCATGGGCAGGGACCCCTCCCACTGGATCAGGGGGCTCCAAGCCCCATCCAGCCTGGCCTTGAACACCTCCAGGGATGGGGCAGCCACCACTTCTCTGGCCAACCTGGCCCAGGGCCTCCCCATCCTCATCGTGAAGAATTCCTTCCCAATGTCCAATCTAAATCTTTCCTCTTCCAATCTAAATCCATTCCCCCTGTCCCATCACTCCATGGCCTTGGAAAAAGCCCCTTCCCAGCTTCCCTGGAGCCCCTTTCCACACCAGAAGCTGCTCCAGTGTCTCCCCAGAACCTTCTCTCCAGGCTGGACAACCCCAACTCTCCCAGCCTGGCCTCACACCAGAGGTTCTCCAGCCCTTGGACCATCTCCGTGGCCTCCCCTGGACCCATTCCAACAGTTCCATCTTCTTCTGGTGGGGATTCCAGCCCTGGACCCAGGACTCCAGGTGGGGTCTCCCCAGAACCCCCTCCCTCTCCCCTCTGCTCCCACTCTTTGGATCCAGCCCAGGACATGGGGTTGGTTTCCGGGCTGGGAGCACAGGTTGAGGTTCCTCTGGAGCTTCTCCTCCACCACCACCCCAAGTCCTTCTCCTCAGGAGCTGCTCCCATTCCCTTCATCCCCCATCCTGGATTGAAACCACGGATTGCCCCGACCCAGTGTAGGTCTTGGCCTTGTTGAACCTCGTGGGGTTCATGCGGTCCTGCTTGTCCAGGTCCCTCTGGATCCCATCCCATCCCATCCCATCCCATCCCATCCCATCCCATCCCATCCCATCCCATCCCATCCCATCCCTCTGGCACGACAACTGCCCCACTCAGCTCGGTGTCATCTCCAACCCTGCTGAGGGGGCCCTGGATCTCGCTGTGTAATCAATGACCCCTGGGGGACACCACTCATCCAAGGTCTCCATCTGGACATCGAGACATTGGTCACGTCCAGAGAGTAGTGGTCACCCACCCCACCCCATCCCCTCACCCACCCCATCCCCTCACCCACCCCATCCCTTCACCCAACCCATCTCTTACTCAACCCATCCCCTCACCCACCCCATCTCTTACTCAACTCATCTCCTCCCCCAACCCAACCCATCCATCCATCCCATCTCTCACCCAACCCACCCCATCCCCTCACCCAACCCATCCCTTCAGCCAGCCGATGTCCTCACCCAACCCATCCCCTCACCCAACCCATCCCCTCACCCAACCCATCCCCTCACCCAACCCATCCCCTCACCAACCCATCCCCTCACCCAACCCATCCCCTCACCCAACCCATCCCCTCACCAACCCATCCCCTCACCCAACCCATCCCCTCACCAACCCATCCCCTCACCCAACCCAACCCATCCCCTCACCCAACCCATCCCATCCCCTCACCCAACCCACCCCATCCCCTCACCCAACCCATCCCCTCACCCAACCCATCCCCTCACCCACCCCATCCCCTCACCCACCCCATCTCTTCACCCAACATGTCCCCTCACCCACCCCATCTCTCACCCACCCCATCTCCTCACCCAATCCATCCCATCTCTCTCCCAACCCGTCCCCCCCTCCCCTCACCCAACCCATTCCTCATATCCCACCAACTCCCCACCCCTGGAGGTGTTCAAGGCCGGGTTGGATGGGGCTCTGAGCCCCCTGATCCAGTGGGAGGTGTCCAAGCCCATGGCAGGGGGGCTGGAACTGGATGATCTTTAAGGTCCCTTCCAACCCAAACCATTCCATAATCCCTTGATTCTATGAAAAGAGGACCTGGATGATGATTAATTGGGCAACTGGTGATGCTTTTTACTTTATTAATAACCTCAAATCCATCTCTCTCCAATTTAGAGAGAGAAGGATGTTGTGGGGGGCCATGTTGAAGGCTTCACAGAAGTCCAAGAGAGATGACATCTGCTCTTTTCCGGTGTCCCCTAATCAAATCACTAATTAAAACCCTAATTAAAGGCCATTAAAACCTCTCTCCCTTCTTCCTTTCAGCCAAGAAGAGCATCCGCCGCCCTCCCAAGTGGATCGCGGACGCCTACCACGCCGGCCTCTCCGCTTCGGAACGCCGCCGTGTCCAGAACAGCTTCATGAGTGGCCACCTGCGGGTGGTGGTGGCCACGGTGGCTTTTGGCATGGGCTTGGACAAGCCCGACGTCCGCGGCGTCGTTCATTACAACCTCCCCAAGAGCTTTGAGACTTACGTCCAGGAGATCGGGCGGGCGGGACGGGACGGGGAACCCGCTCGCTGCCACCTCTTCCTGGACCCGGAGGTAAACGCTTCCCGGAAGCTCAGAGGGGGTTTCCACTCAATTTTGGAGGAGATCATACTGGGTGCAATCGCCCAGCGTGTGCAGGACAGCTGGGTGAGCAGACCCGGTCAACGTGGGGTCATCATGAGGTTGGAGAAGACCTCTGAGGTCATCGGGTCCAACCTGTGACCCAACACCAACACCTACTCCTCGTCTAAACCATGGCACCAAGTGCTTCATCCAATCTGCTTTTAACCTCCTCCAGGACCAAGACTCCACCACCTTCCTGAGCAGCTCATTCCAATCATCCTTTCCATGAAGAGTTTTGTCCTAATATCAAGCCTAAACCTCCCCTGACCAAGCTTGAGACCACGTCCTCTTCTTCTGCCACTGGAGGGAAGAGACCAACCCCTGCCCACCACCTCCTGTTAGGGGGTTGTAGAGGGCAATGAGGTCTCCCCTGAGCCTCCTCTTCTCCAGGCTGAACACCCCCAGCTCCCTCAGTCACTCTTCACAGGGTTTGTGCTCCAGCCCCTTCACCATCCTCGTTGCTCTCCTCTGGACACTCTCCAACATCTCAACATCAAGGGGCCCAGAACTGGACACAGCACTCAAGGTGCTGAGTGTGAGGGGATGATCACTTCTCTGGTCCTGCTGGCCACACCATTCCTGATGCAGGCCAGGACACCATTGGCCTTCTTGGCCACTTGGGCACGCTGCTGGCTCACGTTGAGTTCCCCAAGTCCTTTTCCACTTGACTCTATCCCCAGCTGATAGCTCTGCATGGGGTTGGTGTGTTTATGAAGGGCAGGTCCTGCCAGACCAACCTGATCTCCTTCTAAGACAAGGTGACCTGGTTAATGGATGAGGGAAAGGCTCTGGATGTGGTGGACCTGGACTTCTGTAAGGCCTTGGACACCATTTCTCACAGTATTGTGATTGAGAAATTGGCTGCCCTTGGCCTGGAGGGGCACAGCCTCTGCTGGGTGAAAATCTGGCTGGATGGCCAGACCCAGAGGGTGGTGGGGATGGAGTTAAATCCAGTTGGAGACCAGTCACGAGTGGTGTTCCCCAGGGTTCAGTGCTGGGTCCAGTCCTGTTCAATATCTTCATTAATGACCTGGACGAAGGGATCAAGGGCACCCTGAGCAAGTTTGGGGGTGGCACCGAGCTGGGTGGAGGTGTGGGTCTGCTTGAAGGAAGGGAGGCTCTGCAGAGGGACCTGGAGAACCTGGATCCATGGTCCAAGGGTCTGCAGAGGGACCTGGAGAACCTGGATCCATGGGCCAGGGGCAGGAAGGGTCTGGAGAGGGATCTGGAGAACCTGGATCCATGGGCCAAGGGTCTGCAGAGGGACCTGGAGAACCTGGATCCATGGGCTGAGACCAACGGGATGAGGTTGAAGAAGGCCAAGTACTGAGTCCTGCCCTTGGGTCACACCAACCCCAGCAGCTCCAGGTTTGGGGAAGAGGAGCTGGAGGAGAAGACTCTGGGGGTGTTGGTTGATGGGGGCTGGACGTGAGCCAGGGGTGGCCCAGGGGGCCAAGGGCACCTTGGCCTGGATCAAAACCAGTGTGGGCAGCAGGACAAGGGAGGTGATTGTGTCCCTGTACTGGGCACTGGTGAGGCCACACCTCGAGTGCTGGGGTCAGTTCTGGGCCCCTCACTCCAAGAAGGACCTTGAGGGGTTGGAGATGGGACCGGAGAAGGGAGCGGAGCTGGGAAGGAGTTGGAGAACAAGTCCTACGAGGAATGGCTGAGGGAACTGGGGGTGTTTGGTTTGGAGAAGAGGAGGCTGAGGGGAGACCTCATCGCTGTCCTCCTGAAAGGAGGCTGTGGGAGAGCGAGGGTTGATCTCTTCTCTCAAGTGACAGTGATAGGACAAGAGGAAACGGCCAAAAGTTGCACCAGGGGAGGTTCAGATGGACATTGGGAAGAATTTCTCTACCAAAAGGGTTGTCAGGCACTGGAACAGCCCAGGGAGGGGGTGGAGTCACCATCCTGGAGGGGTTTGAGAAGAGACTCGATGAGTTTCTGAGGGACATGGTTTAGAGGATGATGGGTGTGGTTGGACTCGATGATCTCCAAGGTCTTTTCCAACCAGAAGATTCTCTGATTCTTCATTAAAGCTCCTCACTGCTTCCACAGGGCACGGATCTCCATGAGCTTCGGCGCCACATTTATGGTGACACGGTGGATTTCTTCACCATCCAGAAGCTGGTGCAAGAGCTCTTCCGTCCCTGCAAGTGCCTGGAGCTCCACCAGAAACACCAGGATGTCGTCAAGGTAAGGAAAGACCCCATTCCTCTGGCTTTCCCAACTTCTCACCTCGTTAAGGAATGAGTTCATGTGGTCAAGAACACGTGGTGAGGAGCTTAAAGCCATCTGGACAACTCCAAAGGTATAGGAAGTGGCCAGGGCTGGGATGTCCCAAGAGGAAGGCAGGACCAGGCCATCCTTTAACCCGTGACACAACGGTTCCTTGCAGGGTGGAGAGGTGGAGGACTCTGAGATGGCTGAGATCTTGGAGGAGGAGGAGAAGGAGAAGAAGGAGGAGGAGGAGGAGAAGGAGAAGGAGAAGGAGAAGGAGAAGGAGAAGGAGAAGGAGAAGGAGAAGGAGAAGGAGAAGGAGAAGGAGAAGGAGAAGGAGAAGGAGAAGGAGAAGGAGAAGGAGAAGAAGGAGGAGGAGGAGGAGAAGGAGGAGAAGGAGAAGGAGAAGGAGAAGGAGAAGGAGAAGGAGAAGGAGGAGGAGGAGGAGGAGAAGAAGGAGAAGGAAGAGGAGGAGGAGGAGGAGGAGGAGAAGGAGGAGGAGGAGGATGTCAGCGTGGTGAGGCAGAGCACACCACGCGTGTGCTACAAGCACGAGCGAGCCATCTCCATCCAACAAACCGTGGAGTCCCTGGACCTGCGGGAGGAAGGTGAGTGTGGGAATCACCTCCAAGTGGAGGTCTCGGAGGAGATCGAGGTCCACCACAGCTTCTCGTTCTCCTGCAGGCATCGAGACCCTCCTGTGCTACCTGGAGCTTCATCCGCAGCGCTGGCTGGAGCTGCTGCCTCCCACCTACTCCTCCTGCCGGCTCCTCTGCTACGGAGGATCCCGGCAGCTCCGAGCTGCGGCGCGGAGGTCAGAGATGGAGCTCCAGCACCATCTCAGCTGGGTGGGAGCTGCGCCGCGGCGCTGGGGTCTGGTGGAGGGTCGAATTCCACCTCTGAGCAGGAGGAACAGCAGATTTCTGGTCTCTCCTTGCCCTCAGCTCTCCACCCGTCGCCGTTTTCCTGGCCCGGGAGCGCCTGGCGGGGAGGGATCACGGCAATGCCGGCTCCGTGGAGTTCGACGTGGTCTCCTTGAGCGATTCCATGGGTTGGGAAGTGGCGCTGGTGAAACGTGCCCTGCGCCAGCTCCAGTGGGATCAGCACCTACGGCAAGGTAGTGACATCCAGGATGTGACCCTAGAGCTACAGCGATGATCCCAGGGCTGGAGAACCTCTGGTGTGAGGCCAGGCTGGGAGAGTTGAGGTTGTCCAGCCCGGAGAAGGGAGACCTTAGAGCAGCTTCCAGTGTGGAAAGGGGCTCCAGGAAAGCTGAGGAGGGACTTTTTTCCAAGAGCCTGGAGTGATGGGATGAGAGGGAACAGCTTTAGATTGGAAGGGGGAAGATTTAGATTGGACACGAGGAAGAAATTCTTCACGATGACGTTGGGGATGCCCTGGCCCAGGTTGCTCAGAGAAGCTGTGGCTGCCCCATCCCTGGAGGTGTTCAAGGCCAGGCTGGGTGGGACTTTGAGCCCCCTGATCCAGTGGGAGGTGTCCCTGCCCATGGAACTGGATGGGCTTTGAGGTCCCACCCAAACCAAACCGTTCCATGGTCCCTGGGTGCTTTGTGGGATCTCGGTGGGCGCCAGACCTGCCGGCTCATCCAGCTCTTGTGGCCTTCAGATGGTGGCAAAGAGAGGAAGAGTGGCATCCTGGTGGAGTTTGGAGACTTGTCCTTCCACTTCCGTGCCTACGGCGACCTCTCCGACCAAGAGCTGGATTCCATCTGCGACTTCCTCCACCAACGAGTGGTGGCCCGGGAGAAGGCGGCTCTTGGCCAACTCCGTGCCTGCTTCCAGGCCTTCCAGAGGTGAGCATGGATGGAAAAGGCCCCCACCCCGACCCCTCCATCCCCCACGCTTCCCAGTCTCCCAGTTTGGGGCCCATTTTTGTACTGGGAAAGGGTGGAGGTTGACAGCAGAGCGCAGCGTGGCGTTCCAGAGCCACGGTCCTCACCCGGAGGAGGAGGAGGAGGAGAGGAGTTCCCGGCTGAAGGCTCTGCTCGGCGCCTACTTCCAGAAGGAACCCACGGGTGAACGTGGCCACGAGGAGGAGGAGGAGGAGGAGGAAGATCTCAGCCATCCTAAAGTGAGCAGATCCACTTTTATTGGGAGCTGCTTCCAGCTCTATCCATCAACTGGTGTTCCTGGTTTTGGTGGGGCTGGGAATGGGTTTAGAATCATGGAATCACCTGGTTGGAAATGACCTTGGAGATCATCCAGTCCAACCATCAGCTAAACCAGGTCCCTGAGCACCTCATCTGCCTGGCTTTTAGACCCCTCCAGGGGACTCCACCACCTCCCTGGGAGCCTCTGCCAGGGCTTGAGAACCCTTTTGGAGAAGAAACTTCTCCTGATGTCCCATCTGAACCTCCTCTGGTCCAACCTGAGGCCGTTCCCTCTCATCCCACCACCTGGGAGAAGAGACCAAGACCCCCCTCACCACAACCTCCTTTGGGGAGTTGCAGAGAATGATGAGGTCTCCCCTCAGTGTCTTCTCCAGGATGAACACCCCCAGGTCCCTCAGCCCATCCTCACAACCCTGGTTCTCCAGACCCTTCCCCAGCTCCGTTCCCTTCTCCAGACGCTCTCCAAGCCCCTCAATGTCCTCCTTGGAGTGAGGAATCAGCTGACCCCAGGATTCCAGGTGTGGCCTCACCTTTGGGTGAAGAAGAGGAGGGATGTGACCCCTCCATCCCATCCTTTCCTTCACAGCTGCCAGAGTGGGAGACCCAGATCCGCGCCGACATCCGCCACTTCCTCTCCATCCGCGCGGACGAGAAGTTTTCCGGCAGGGCCATCGCCAGGATATTTCACGGCATCGGTGAGAGAAGGGAAGCACCAACCTGGGCTCTTTCCATCCCGCTCCAGCACCCATGTCCTGTCTTCTCCTAACTGGGAGCTTCCCTGCTCCTCCCTGCAGGCAGCCCCTGCTTCCCGGCGCAGATCTACGGCCGGGATCGTCGCTTCTGGAGGAAACACCTCTCCTTCGACTTCCACCGCCTCGTCCGCTTGGCCACGGAGGAGATCCTGGCCAGCAGGTGAAGCCATGGAGCCTCCTGGTGCTCCAGGAACAGCGATGCCATGTGAGATGCCACCTGTGATACCCCCATGGAGATTGTCCCAGCCCCATCCTCGTTGCCGTCGCATCCTGGAGGGAGCAGAGACTCCGTAACGACGAGACGCGGCGTTTAACGAGCAGGGCCCCGACTCCCAGCCCTTCGTGGTGTTCCTTAGGGAATTTTAATGTGGATTTTATGGAATTAATAAAGGCCACCAACCTTTGGCCCCCCCCCTCTTTCCTGGCTCTGGGTACCACTCCGTCGTCGGGGAGCCTGTTGCCATGGCAATAGGGAATGTGGGGATCCATCGCCAGGGCGATGCTGGAGGTGGGATAAGAAGGGTGGGATGTCTGTTGCCATGGTGACGATGGGGTGTCACTGCAAAGAGGGTGCTGAGGTCCCTCACCGAGTCTGAGGAGCTGGAGCAGCCAACCTCACCATTCCATCTCCATTCCTTAACCCCTTCCCACCCAAAATTCCATGCTCTTCCCCATGCCCTTGGGGAGCCCCAAGGGGGTGAAACCCTTCCTCCCCACCCCCAAATCACTTGGGATTTCGCCACCGGCGGCGCTTGGAAAAGTAAAACCTCTTCCAGCAGGGCTGGGCTGGGAACTGGGTCCCAACTGGAGAACTTCATGCCCCAGGGATGTGGTGTCACCCACGGGTCGGGAAGTTCCTGCTGGAGCAGAACCCGACCGCGCTGCCAAAACCCTATTAAACATTAACGCCAGAGCCCGGGGCCGAGCGCGTGGTGACAGCGCGCAGCCTCCTCCAGCCCTCCTCCTCCTCCAGTCCTCCTCCTCCTCCAGCCCTCCTCCTCTTCCTCCTCCTCCTCCAGCCCTGCTCCTCTTCCTCCTCCTCCTCCAGCCTTCGAGGAACCCCAGCTGGTAGAAGCCAAGTGCTGGCCGTGGTGCCAGAGCTTTCCACCTCATCCTCTTTCTTTTCTTCCACCTCATCTTCTTCCTCTTTTTCCCACCTCATCTTCCTTTTTCCCACCTCATCCTCTTCCCTTTTCTTCCACCTCATCCTCTTCTTTTCCACCACCTCATCCTCTTCCTTTTTCCACCTCATTCTCTTTTTTTTCCACCTCATCCTCTTCCTTTTTTCCATCTCATCCTCTTCCACCTCATCCCCTTCCTTTTTTTCCCACCTCATCTTCTTTCCTTCTTTCCCACCTCATCCTCTTCCCTTTTCTCCCACCTCATCTCTTCCTTTTTTCCCACCTCATCCTCTTCCCTTTTCTTTCACATCATCCTCTTCTTTTCCACCTCATCCTCTTCCTTTTTCCTACCTCATCCTCTTCCTTTTTCCCACCTCATCTTCTTCCCTTTTCTCCCACCTCATCTCTTCCTTTTTTCCCACCTCATCCTCTTCCTTTTTTTCTTTCACCTCATCCTCTTCCTTTCTTCCACCTCATCTTCTTTCTCTTTTTCCCACCTCATCCTCTTCCTTTTTCCCACCTCATCTTCTTTCCTTCTTTCCCACCTCATCCTCTTCCCTTTTCTTCCACCTCATTCTCTTCTTTTTCACCTCATTCTCTTCCTTTTTTCTTCCACCTCATCCTCTTCCTTTTCTTCCACCTCATCCTCTTCCTTTTCTTCCACCTCATCCTCTTCTTTTCCACCTCCTCCTCTTCCTTTTTCCCACCTCATCTTCTTTCTCTTTTTCCCACCTCATCCTCTTCCCTTTTCTTCCACCTCATCTCTTCCTTTTTCCCACCTCATCCTCTTCCTTTTTTTCTTTCACCTCATCCTCTTCCTTTTTCCCACCTCATCTTCTTTCCTTCTTTCCCACCTCATCCTCTTCCCTTTTCTTCCACCTCATTCTCTTCTTTTTCACCTCATTCTCTTCCTTTTTTTCTTCCACCTCATCCTCTTCCTTTTCTTCCACCTCATCCTCTTCTTTTCCACCTCATCCTCTTCCTTTTTCCCACCTCATCTTCTTTCTCTTTTTCCCACCTCATCCTCTTCCCTTTTCTTCCACCTCATCTCTTCCTTTTTTCCCACCTCATCCTCTTCCTTTTTTTCTTCCACCTCATCCTCTTCCTTTTTCCCACCTCATCCTCTTCCTTTTTTCCACCTCATCCTCTTCCTCTTTTTCCCACCTCATCCTCTTCCTTTTTTCCATCTCATTCTCTTTTTTTCCACTTCATCCTCTTCTTTCCCACCTCATCCTCTTCCTTTTTTCCCACCTCATCTTCTTTCCTTTTTTCCCACCTCATCCTCTTCCCTTTTCTCCCACCTCAACCTCTTCCTTTTTCCCACCTCATCCTCTTCCTTTTTTTCTTCCACCTCATCCTCTTCCTCTTTCCCACCTCATCCTCTTCCTTTTCTTCCACCTCATCCTCTTCTTTTCCACCTCATCCTCTTCCTTTTTTCCCACCTCATCTTCTTTCCTTTTTTCCCACCTCATCCTCTTCCCTTTTCTCCCACCTCAACCTCTTCCTTTTTCCCACCTCATCCTCTTCCCTTTTCTCCCACCTCATCTCTTCCTTTTTTCCCACCTCATCCTCTTCCCTTTTCTTTCACATCATCCTCTTCCTTTTCTTCCACCTCATCCTCTTCCCTTTTCTTCCACCTCATCCTCTTTCCTTTTCCCACCTCATCCTCTTCCTTTTTTTCTTTCACCTCATCCTCTTCCTTTTTTCCATCTCATTCTCTTTTTTTTCCACCTCATCCTTTTCTTTCCCACCTCATCCTCTTCCTTTTTTCCCACCTCATCCTCTTCCTTTTTTTCTTTCACCTCATCCTCTTCCTTTTTTCCACCTCATCTTCTTTCTCTTTTTCCCACCTCATCCTCTTCCTTTTCTCCCACCTCATCTCTTCCTTTTTTCCCACCTCATCCTCTTCCCTTTTCTTTCACATCATCCTCTTCTTTTCCACCTCATCCTCTTCCTTTTTCCTACCTCATCCTCTTCCTTTTTCCCACCTCATCTTCTTCCCTTTTCTTCCACCTCATCTCTTCCTTTTTTCCCACCTCATCCTCTTCCTTTTTTTCTTTCACCTCATCCTCTTCCTTTTTTCCACCTCATCTTCTTTCTCTTTTTCCCACCTCATCCTCTTCCTTTTCTTCCACCTCATCCTCTTCTTTTCCACCTCATCCTCTTCCTTTTTCCCACCTCATCTTCTTTCTCTTTTTCCCACCTCATCCTCTTCCCTTTTCTTCCACCTCATCTCTTCCTTTTTTCCCACCTCATCCTCTTCCTTTTTTTCTTCCACCTCATCCTCTTCCTTTTTTCCACCTCATCCTCTTCCTCTTTTTCCCACCTCATCCTCTTCCTTTTTTCCATCTCATTCTCTTTTTTTTCCACCTCATCCTCTTCTTTTCCACCTCATCCTCTTCCTTTTTCCCACCTCATCCTCTTCCTTTTTCCCACCTCATCTTCTTCCTCTTTTTCCCACCTCAACCTCTTCCTTTTTCCCACCTCATCTTCTTTTCTTTTTCCCAACCTCATCCTCTTCCTTTTTCTCTTCCACCTCATCCTCTTCCTTTTTTTCCCACCTCATCTTCTTCCTCTTTTTCCCACCTCATCCTCTTCCTTTTTCCCACCTCATCCTCTTCCTTTCCTCCCACCTCACCCTCTTCCTTAGGTTCTCCCAGCATCGTTCTGGAGCAGGGGGGTGGTGAGGACGTGCCGGTGGCCAGAACACCTGGACAGGGTGAGGACTCTCCAGCTTTCCCTCGCTATCGCATCCCGTGGTGAGCGCCAACGGTGAGATCCGTGGAGCTGGAGGGCTCAGGATACACCAGAGATCGGGGCAGGATGCTCTCTCCAGGAATATTCCCAAGGGATGCATCTTTTCTCCACAGCCCCATGGCCCTGCCCTGGGCTCTGCTCCTGTTCGGGGAGGTCCTGGCTCAGGATGTGGCCGCCCAGAGCTGCCTCCTTCCTCCAGTTGGTGAGTCCCAACCCTTCACCACAAGAGAGAACATCCAAAGGGTCATTCCTGGTGGGACAAAGCCTCACTGGGATCCTCTGGTGATGGGTGGATCCCTCTTGGTATCTTCCCACCACCTGTGGGAGCATCCCAAGGGTCATTCCTGGTGGGACAAAGCCTCACTGGGATCCTCTGGTGATGGGTTGATCCCTCTTGGTACCTTATCACTCCTGGTGGGAGAATCCAAAGGATCATTCCTGGTGGGACAATGCCTCTCCAAGATGCCCTGAGATGGATTGATCCCTCTTAGTACATTACCACTATTGATGGGAGCATCCCAAGGGTCATTCCTGGTGGGACAACGCTTCTCCAGGATGCCCTGGAATAGGTTGATCCCTCTTGGCAGCTTATCACTACTGATGGGAGCATCCCAAGGGTCATTCCTGGTGGGCTGAAGCTTCTCCAAGATGTGCTGGTGATGGGTGGATCCCTCTTGGTACCTTACCACCACTAGTGGGAGCGTCCCAAGGGTCATTCCTGGTGGGACAAAGCTTCTCCAAGATGCCCTGGTGATGGGTTGGTCTCTCTTGGTAGGTTACAACGCAGCACTGGGGCGACCGACCCGCCAGTCCTCGGTCTTCCCAAACATCAGCATCCCGGCCAACGCGGTTGACGGCAACCGGGACGGCTTCTGGCCCCACGGCTCGTGCGCCCGCACGCTGACGGAGCGGGAGCCGTGGTGGAGCGTGGACCTGGGCGGGCGCCGCGCCGTGGAGGCCGTGGTGGTCAAGAACCGGCAGGATTGCTGCTGGTGGCGGCTGCGAGGAGCCCAGGTCCACGTCGGGGACGCGCCGGCCGAGCGCGGCAGGGACAACCCCATGTGAGCCCAAACGGGGTGGGACCTGGGGTGACTCGGCTTGGGATTGGAAGGGGGAAGATTGAGATGAGGTGATGGGAAGAAATTCCTCACGATGAGGGTGGAGGGACACTAGGATGGGTTGTCTAGGGAAGGCGTGGCTGCCCCATCCCTGGAGGTGTCGAAGGCCATGTTGGATGATGCTTGGATCCCCCTGATCCAGTGGGAGGTGTCCCTGCCCCATCCCTGGAGGTGTCCAAGGCCAGGTTGGATGTGGTTTGGAACCCCCTGATCCAGTGGGAGGTGTCCCTGCCCATGGCAGGGGTGTTGGAACTGGGTGGGCTTTGAGGTCCCTTCCAACCCAACCCATTCCATGATTCTGTGATTCACACTGAGGGTGGGGAGGCCCTGGCACAGGTTGCCCAGGGAAGTCGTGGTTGCCCCATTGTCCCCCATAAATTGGAGAGAGATGGATTTGAGGTTATTAATAAAGTAAAAAGCATCACCAGTTGCCCAATTAATCATCATCCAGGTCCTCTTTTCATAGAATCAAGGGATTATGGAATGGTTTGGGTTGGAAGGGACCTTAAAGATCATCCAGTTCCAGCCCCCCTGCCATGGGCTTGGACACCTCCCACTGGATCAGGGGGCTCAGAGCCCCATCCAACCCGGCCTTGAACACCTCCAGGGGTGGGGAGTTGGTGGGATATGAGGAATGGGTTGGGTGAGGGGAGAGGGGATGGGTTGGGAGAGAGATGGGATGGATGGGTTGGGTTGGGTGAGGGGATGGGAGGAGTCAGAAATGGTTTGGGTTGAGAGATGGGATGGGTGAGAGATGGGATGGATGGATGAGTTGGGTTGGGTGAGGAGATGGGTAGGATGAGAGATGGGATGGATGGGGTGGGTGAGGAGATGGAGTGAGGAGATGGGTTGGGGAAGGGGATGGGCTGGGTGAGGGGATGGGATGGATGGATGGGTTGGGTTGGGTGAGGAGATGAGTTGAGTAAGAGATGGGTTGGGTGAGGGGATGCGTTGAGTAAGAGATGGGTTGAGTAAGAGATGGGTTGGGTGAAGGGATGGGGTGGGTGAAGGGATGGGGTGGGTGAGGGGATGGGGTGGGTGAGGGGATGGGGTGGGGTGGGTGACCACTACTCTCTGGACGTGACCAATGTCTCGATGTCCAGATGGAGACCTTGGATGAGTGGTGTCCCCCAGGGGTCATTGATTACACAGCGAGATCCAGGGCCCCCTCAGCAGGGTTGGAGATGACACCGAGCTGAGTGGGGCAGTTGTCGTGCCAGAGGGATGGGATGGGATGGGATGGGATGGGATGGGATGGGATGGGATGGGATGGGATGGGATGGGATGGGATGGGATGGGATGGGATGGGATGGGATCCAGAGGGTCCTGGACAAGCGGGACCGCATGAACCTCACGAGGTTCAACAAGGTCAAGACCTACACTGGGTCGGGGCAATCCGTGGTTTCAATCCAGGATGGGGGATGAAGGGAATGGGAGCAGCTCCTGAGGAGAAGGACTTGGGGTGGTGGTGGAGGAGAAGCTCCAGAGGAACCTCAACCTGTGCTCCCAGCCCGGAAACCAACCCCGTGTCCTGGGCTGGATCCAAAGAGTGGGAGCAGAGGGGAGAGGGAGGGGGTTCTGGGGAGACCCCACCTGGAGTCCCGGGTCCAGGGCTGGAATCCCCACCAGAAGAAGGAGATGGAACTGTTGGAATGGGTCCAGGGGAGGCCACGGAGATGGTCCAAGGGCTGGAGAACCTCTGGTGTGAGGCCAGGCTGGGAGAGTTGGGGTTGTCCAGCCTGGAGAGAAGGTTCTGGGGAGACACTGGAGCAGCTTCTGGTGTGGAAAGGGGCTCCAGGGAAGCTGGGGAGGGGCTTTTTCCAAGGCCATGGAGTGATGGGACAGGGGGAATGGATTTAGATTGGAAGAGGAAAGATTTAGATTGGACATTGGGAAGGAATTCTTCACGATGAGGATGGGGAGGCCCTGGCCCAGGTTGGCCAGAGAAGCTTTGGCTGCCCCATCCCTGGAGGTGTCCAAGGCCAGGTTGGATGGGGCTTGGAGCCCCCTGATCCAGTGGGAGGTGTCCCTGCCCATGGCAGGGGGTTGGAACTGGATGGGCTTTGGGGTCCCTTCCAACCCAACCCATTCCATGGTTCTATTCTGTGACATCACTGTCCCGTTGGTGCCACCATCTCCTGATTCCCAACTCTTCCTTCCTGGTAGATGTGGTATCATCACGGACGCCGGCCCCGGGTCGCTCAGCACCCTCTGCTGTGCAGGGCTGATGGGTCACTACGTCTTCATCATCGTTCCCGGCCGGATGGATGCGCTGGTGCTGTGCGAGGTGGAGGTGGTGCTGCAGGGTTGCATCCCACCACCTGGAGGTGAGGAGCTCCTGGAGGCCAGCACGGCAGCAACCGGAGCCAACAGCCTTCTTCACGATGAGGGTGGGCAGGGCCTGGCATGGGTTGTCCAAGGAAGTGGTGGCTGCCCCATCCCTGGAGGTGTCCAAGGCCAGGTTGGATGGGGCTTGGAGCCCCCTGATCCAGTGGGAGGTGTCCCTGCTCATGGCAGGGGACTTGGAACCAGATGAGCTTTGAGGTCCCTTCCAACCCATTCCATGATTCCACGATCTTTAAGGTCCCTTCCAACCCATTCCATCATTCCATGGTCTTTAAGGTCCCTTCCAACTCAACTCATTCCATGATTCCATGATCTTTAAGGTCCCTTCCAACCCATTTCATGATTCCATGACTCTGTGATCTTTAAAGTCCCTTCCAACCCAACCCATTCTATGATTCCATGATCTTTAAAGTTCCTTCCAACACATTCCATGATTCCATGATCTTTAAGGTCCCTTCCAACCCATTCTATGATCTTTAAGGTTCCTTTCATCCCAACCCATTCCATGATCTTTAAGGTCCCTTCCAACCCAGCCCATTTCATCATTCCATGATCTTTAAGGTCCCCTCCAACCCATTCCGTTGTTCCATGACCTTCAAGGTCCCTTCCAACCCATTCCATGATTCCATGATCTTTAAGGTCCCTTCCAACCCAACCTATTCCATTGTTCCATGACCTTTAAGGTCCCTTCCATTGCATTCCATGATTCCATGATCTTTAAGGTCCCTTCCATCCCAACCCATTCCATGATTCCATGATCTTTAAGGTCCCATCCAACTCAATTCCAATTCCAGCTCCCAACGTTGCGTGGGGCCGCGCCGTTGCCCAGTCGTCCACGCTGAACGCCATCAGCTTGGCCGCCAACGCCGTGGACGGGAACCGCGACGCCGACTGGGCCCACGGCTCCTGCGCCAGCACCACGGAGGAGCTGGAGCCGTGGTGGCACGTGGATCTGGGCCACCGTCACGCTGTCTACGCCGTCGCCGTCACCAACCGCCGCGACTGCTGCTGGGAGAGCCTCCGCGGTGCCCAGATCCACGTTGGAGACTCCTTGACCGACCACGGCAAGCGCAACCCTGTGTGAGTGGGACCCCCAAATCCCATCACGGGGTTCTTCCACCGGCTGGAGCTGTGACAATTCCCTCCTGGCAGCTGTGGGGCCATCTTGGACACCAGTCCTGGCTCCACCAGCGTTGTCTGCTGCAATGGCATTCCCGGGCGTTACGTCTCCATCATCATTCCCGGTCGGGAGGATCTCCTGGTTCTCTGCGAGGTGGAGGTGACGGCGCAGAGCTGCGTCCCACCACCTGGTGGTAAGGGTGGAAAGGTCCCCTTGGCAGGGAGCTGGCACGCGCTGGGTGGCCACTGGCACGTGCCAGGTGGCTACCAGCACGCGTCGGCGTCCTCAAGCCCACCTGGAGTGATCTGATCCCTGCAGAAACAGGGAAAACGGGGAACATGGGGGTCCTGGGGTGGGGGACAAGGACAGCAGTGGCCCAGGTGGCCAAGAAGACCGAGGATATCTTGGCTTGGATCAGGATCTGTGTGGCCAGCAGGACCAGGGCTGTGACCGTGCCCGTGAACTCAGCACTGGTGAGGCCACACCTCGAATCCTGGGGTCAGTTCTGGGCCCCTCACTCCAAGAAGGACATCGAGGGGTTGGAGAGCATCCAGAGAAGGGCAACGGAGCTGGGAAAGGATCTGAAGAACCAGGGGTTTGAGGAGCAGCTGAGGGACCTGGGGGTGTTTTGGCTGGAGAAGAGGAGGCTGAGGGGAGACCTCATCACTGTCCACACCTCCCTGAAAGGAGGTTGTGGTGAGGTGGGTGTTGGTCTCTTCTCCCAGGTGATGGGATGAGAGGAAATGGCCTCAAGTTGCACCAGGAGAGGTTCAGATTGGACATCAGGAGAAGTTTCTTCACTGAAAGGGTTCCCAGGCCCTGGCAGAGGCTCCCAGGGAGGTGGTGGAGTCCCCACCCCTGGAGGTGTTTGAAAGCTGGGTAGATGAGGTGCTCAGGGGTGGTTTAGTCGTGGACAGGGATGGGTGGACTCGGTGATCTCAAAGGTCTTTTCCAACCAAGCGATGCCATGTCGCACGTGTCCCTGAGCTGGTGGCACCTTGGCGTGCTGGGGTGGAGCCTGGAGGGTGATTCCCAGCACCAGCTCCGCGTTTGTGAGCGCCAAGAGTTGGTGTCTCCCCATCCCATGGTGTCTCCCAGCCCAAAACCTGGCCCTGCGGCGCCCGGCGGCGCAGTCGTCCAGAGGCGGCCGTTCCGGCAGCGCCACCAACGCCGTGGACGGGAACAGGGACGGGACCTGGCGTTCCGGTTCCTGCTCCCAAACGGAGAGGGAACGGGAGCCATGGTGGACGGTGGACCTGGGCTGGCGCCGCGCCGTGGCCGCCGTGGTGGTGTGGAACCGCCTGGATTGCTGTTGGCACCGCCTGAAGGGCGCCCGCGTCCACGTTGGAGACTCCCTCGCCGGCCACGGCACCAACAACCCCGTGTGAGTTCCACCACGTTGGCTCCACGTCGTGCGGTCGCTTCGGCGCTCGCTCACCCTCAATCCCTCCTCCTGCAGCTGCGGCACCGTCACGGACACCGGTCCTGGATCCACCAGCACCATCTGCTGCCGGGGGTTGCGCGGCCGCTACGTCACCGTCACCGTCCCCAACCGGGAGGAGCGGCTGAGCCTGTGCGAGGTGGAGGTGGTGGAGCAGGGCTGCGCCGCGCTGCCGGGGGGTGAGTGGAGCCTCCAGTCGGGGTGGGCTTCTGGGACCACATCACCACCAGCCCAACTGTCCCCCACAGCCCAGAACGTGGCCCTGGGCCGCCCGGCCACCCAGTCCTCCCTGCTTGATGGCGGAAGCGGTGCCCCCAACGCCGTCGACGGGAATCGGGATGGAGATTGGCAGCACGGCTCCTGCGCCCACACCATGGAGGAACCCGAGCCGTGGTGGCACCTGGATCTGGGCCGCCGGCACGCCGTCTACGCCGTGGTGGTGAAGAACCGCCACGACTGCTGCTGGGAGAGCCTGAAGGGCGCTGAGGTCCACGTTGGAGACTCCCTGGTTGACCACGGGCGGCACAACCCCGTGTGAGCTCCAGATCCATCACCACCACCGACTGTGGGGACAACACCAGCTCATCCTCCTCTCTCCCGGCAGCTGCGGCATCATCACGGATGCTGGTCCTGGGTCGCTCAGCACCATCTGCTGCCACGGGCTCCGTGGGCGCTACGTCTCCATCCTCATCCCCGAGCGGGAGGACGCGCTGGTGCTGTGTGAGGTGGAGGTGATCCGGCAAGGATGTGCTCCACTGCCTGGAGGTGAGACACCGGCAAAGGTCCCACGTTCCCAGGAGTCCCACAGAACCCCAGGGTGTCCTGAGTTGGAAGGATCATCAGGTCCAGCTCCTGTCCCTGCGAAGGACAATCCCAACATTCACACCACGAGGGCGTCGGCCAAACGCTTCTGGAATATTCTCAGGCGTGATGTGGCTGCTCCACCGCCCTCCGGGTGAAGAACTTCTTCCTAATGTCCAACCAAACGCTCCCCTGGCACATCTTCTGGCACCACCGTGGGCCTTGGCACTGTCCCCTCCTCACCAGCCGTGTCCCACGGGATGCAATCCCTTCTCCATGCCCTCCTCCTGCTCCAGGACAGGAGGCCATCATGGATCCTGTTCCCATTCCATGGTGGAGCTGAGGAGGATACTGGTGTCCCTATGGGTTGTCACAATGGGTGTCCCTTTGCTTTCCGATGGATGTCCCCATGGGTTGCCCCTATGGATGTCCCACGGCTCCCCATCGATGTCCTCATGGATGTCTCCATTGATGTCCCCATGGATGTCCCCATGGGTGTCCCCATGGGTATCCCTATGGATGACCTCATGGATGTCCCCATGGGTGGTCCCTATGAGTGTCCCATGACTTCCCGTGGATGTCCTCATGGATGTCCCCATGGATTGTCCTTATGACTGTCCCAATGGATGCCCCAATGGATGTCCACCATGGGTTGTTCCTATGAGTTTCCCATGGACTTTCCTCCAGATGTCCCCATGGGTGGTACCCATGGGTGTCCCTATGGATGACCTCATGGATGTCCCCATGGGTATCCCTATGGATGACCTCATGGATGTCCCCATGGGTTGTCCCTATGGATGTCCCATGGCTTCCCATGGATATCCTAATGGATGTCCACATGGGTGTCCCTATGGATGTCCCCATGGGTTGTCCCTATGAGTGTCCCATGGCTTCCTTGGATGTCCTCATGGATGTCCCCATGGATTGTCCTTATGACTGTCCCAATGGATGCCCCAATGGATGTCCCCCTGGGTTGTCCCTATGAGTGTCCCATGGCTTTCCATGGATGACCTCATGGATGTCCCCATGGGTTGTCCCTATGAGTGTCCCATGGCTTCCTGTGGATGTCCCCATGGATTGTCCTTATGACTGTCCCAATGAATGCCCCAATGGATGTCCCCCTGGGTTGTCCCTATGAGTGTCCCATGGACTTTCCCCTAGATGTCCCCACGGGTGACGCCCATGGGGTGTCCCTATGGGTGTCCCATGGATGTCCCTTGTGAGGAAGCAGCTCTGAGGTCCCCCCTCAGTCTTCTCTTCTCCAGGCTGAACAGACCAGGTGACCTCAGCTGCTCATACGACTCCCCCTCCAGACCCTTCACCACCTTGGTGGCCTCCTCCGGACACTCTCCAGTAGCTTTAGATCCCTGCAGCCCCCCCCCCCACCCAACCCTTCCCATGCCGTTTGCAGCTCCCAACATGGCGCAGGACCAGCGGGCGACGCAATCCTCCACCTCCACCGCCGCCGGCATCGCATCCAAGGCGGTTGACGGCAACCGGGACGGCGTCTGGCACCGCGGCTCCTGCAGCCACACGCGGCGGGAGCGGGAGCCGTGGTGGAGCGTGGACCTGGGCGGGCGCCGCGCCGTGGCGGCCGTGGTGGTCAAGAACCGGCAGGATTGCTGCTGGTGGCGGCTGCGAGGAGCCCAGGTCCACGTCGGGGACGCGCCGGCCGAGCGCGGCAGGGACAACCCCATGTGAGCCCAAACGGGGTGGGACCTGCGGTGACTCGGCTTGGGATTGGAAGGGGGAAGATTGAGATGAGGTGATGGGAAGAAATTCCTCACGATGAGGGTGGAGGGACACTAGGATGGGTTGTCTAGGGAAGGCGTGGCTGCCCCATCCCTGGAGGTGTCGAAGGCCATGTTGGATGATGCTTGGATCCCCCTGATCCAGTGGGAGGTGTCCCTGCCCCATCCCTGGAGGTGTCCAAGGCCAGGTTGGATGATGCTTGGATCCCCCTGATCCAGTGGGAGGTGTCCCTGCCCCATCCCTGGAGGTGTCCAAGGCCAGGTTGGATGTGGTTTGGAACCCCCTGATCCAGTGGGAGGTGTCCCTGCCCATGGCAGGGGTGTTGGAACTGGGTGGGCTTTGAGGTCCCTTCCAACCCAACCCATTCCATGACTCTCTTCTATGGCGTCACCATCCCGTTGACTCCACCATCTCCTGATCCCTGGTTTTCCCTTCCCGGCAGCTGTGGTGTCATCACGGACGCCGGCCCCGGGTCGCTCAGCACCATCTGCTGCCACGGCCTCCAGGGCCGCTACGTCTCCATCACCATTCCCAACCGGGAGGAGCAGCTGGCACTCTGCGAGGTCGAGGTCTACAGCACCATCCCGGAATTCTGAAGGGTCCTTGGAGGACGGCGCTTGTCCCCGTGCCACCACCGTGGGCCTCAGCACCGTCCCCTCCTCACCAGCCGTGTCCCATGGGATGCAGAGCCTTCTCCACATCCTCTGCCAGCTTCAGGGCTGGAGGGCGTCGAAGATCCTGCTCCCATCCCGTGACGGAGCCAATGAGGATGAGGGTGGCCCTTTGAGTGTCCCATGGATTTCCCTATCAGTATCCCATGGGTGGTGTCCATATGGATGTCCCATTGGTTGTCCTTATGTGTGACCTGTGGGTTGTCCCATGGGTGTCCTACGAGTGTCCCTATGGATGTCCTATGAGTATCCCTATGGATGTCCCTATGGATGTCCCATGGGTTGTCCCTATGAGTGTCCCTACGGATGTCCCTATGAGTATCCCTATGGATGTCCCTATGGATGTCCCATGGGTTGTCCCTGTGGATATCCTATGAGTATCCCTATGGATGTCCCTATGGATGTCCCATGGGTTGTCCCTGTGGATGTCCTATGAGTATCCCTATGGATGTCCATGTGAGTATCCCTATGGATGTCCCTTTGAGTGTCCTTACGGATGTCCTATGAGTGTCCCTATGGATGTCCCTATGGACAACCCTATGAGTGTCCCGATGGATGTCCCTATGGATGTCCCTATGAGTGTCCCGATGGATGTCCCTATGGATGCCCCTATGAATGTCCCATTGGTTGTCCCTATGGATGTCCCTATGACTGTCCCACAGCTTTCCCATGGATGTCCCTATGGGATGTCCCATGGGTGTCCCAATGGACGTCCCTTGGGTGTCCCTATGAGTATCCCTATGGATGTCCCTATGGATGTCCCATGGGTTGTCCCTGTGGATATCCTATGAGTATCCCTATGGATGTCCCTTTGAGTGTCCCTACGGATGTCCTATGAGTGTCCCTATGGATGTCCCTATGGATGCCCCTATGAGTGTCCCATGGGTTGTCCCTATGGATGCCCCTATGAGTGTCCCATGGGATGTCCCATGGGTGTCCCAATGGACGTCCCTTGGGTGTCCCATGAGTGTCCCCAACGCCTGGAGAACCACAGGACAAGATCCCCATCCGGTGGGATAAGGGTGTGTTCCGAAGCCACCCCATGTCTCCAGGATGCTCCAGCTTCTCCCCTCACCCTTTCCCCTGGCACCCAGCCCTACCGTGGACCTTCTCCACGGCGCAGGATCTGGCCACGCCCAGGGGGGCTCTTCCACATGGGATGGGGTCCTCACGGCACCGGCCACCTCTCGGGACTCCCCACATCCCAATAAACGCTTCCAGGGCTCCAGTTCGTGCCGTTCCTTGGGCTCCGCGGTTACGGCACGGCCATGTGTGTCACCCCCCCCCCCCCCTCAAATCCACAACTCCTCCCCCCCACACCCCGAGATTCCAAAGATGTGGATTTGGCAGGAGGTGGCATCAGGAGAAGCGGCGCAGGAAGGCGGCGTGGAAGCGGGTGAGGGCGAACAGGGTCCGCGTCAGCGTTCCCGGCGGTGGGAGCAGGGAGAGCCTGGGGGGAAGAGGGGATGGGATATGGCTCTGGGAATGAGCCACCATCCCTGGTGAGACCACAGGGATGGGATGGGATGGGATGGGATGGGGTGGGATGGGGTGGGATGGGATGGGAATGGGGATAAGATTAAATGATGATGGGATGGGATGGGATGGGATGGGATGGGATGGGATGGGATGGGATGGGAATGGGATGGGATGGGATGGGAATGGGGATAAGATTAAATGATGATGGGATGGGATGGGATGGGATGGGATGGGATGGGAATGGGGATAAGATTAAATGATGATGGGATGGGATGGGATGGGATGGGATGGGATGGGATGGGATGGGATGGGATGGGATGGGATGGGATGGGATGGAAATGGAGATGGATGGGTTGGGATCGAGATGGAGATGAGGACAAAAATGGAGTCAGGGTGGAGATGCAATGGAATGGGGATGAGGGCAGGGAGGGTGAGAAGAGGGAGGTGGAAATGGGATGGGAATGGAGATGGGGATGGGGAAAGGATGGGAATGGGAGAGAGATAGGATGAGGACATGGTTGGGGAAGGGAAGGGATGAGGATGGCCATGGGACGGGAACGGGGATGAGATGGAGATTGTATTAAATGAGGATGGGATGGGATGGGATGGGATGGGATGGGATGGGGAATGGATGGGGATGAGATAGAGATGGAATTGAATAGGGATGGGAATGGGATAGCTGGGGATGGGATAGGGATGGGAAAGGGCTGGGATGGGGTTGGAGAAGGATGGAGAAAGGTTGGAGACAGGGATGAGATTGAATGGATGGGCGTGGGGACAGGGATGGGGATGGAAATCGGGATGGAGATGAGGTGGATATGGGATAGAATGGGGGTGGAACGGGATGGGTGGGGACACAACGGGATCTGTAGAGGGTCAAGGATGGGATGGGGGACTCAGGACAGCGCCGTGGGGTCCCACCCCCCCACCCCCTCCCCGTACCCCACGTGGTGGGTGCCCTCCGGCTGCCCAAACTCGCTCCCCGGCACCAACGCGATCCCCGTCTCCTCCAGCAGCTCCCGGCAGAAGAAGACATCGGGCTCCAGGCCCAGTTCCTGCAGGACAAGGGACAGGGGGGTCACCAGGGTGTCCCGTGTCCCCAGGGTGTCCCATGCTGTCCCACGTCCCTGCAATGACTCCTGTCCAGGATGGACCGTGCTCTGGGATGATGTCCCACGGCCCCAGGATGCCCAGTGTTCCCATGGGGTCCCATCTCCCATGGTGTCCCACGTCCCCAGGACACCCAACACCATGGGGTTCCCATAAACCCATGGAGTCCGTCGGCCCTGGGATGGCTCCTGTCCCAATGTCCCCAGGATGTCCCATGTCCTTGGGATGTCCCATGTCCCCAAGATGCCCTGTACCCCCATGGTGCCCCATCCCCCATGGTTCCCCATCTCCCATGGTTCCCCATCTCCCACGGTGCCCCATCTCCCATGGTTCCCCATCTCCCAGGGTTCCCCATCTCCCAGGGTTCCCCATGTCCCAGGGTTCCCCATGTCCCATGGTTCCCCATCTCCCAGGGTTCCCCATGTCCCATGGTTCCCCATGTCCCATGGTTCCCCATCTCCCAGGGTTCCCCATCTCCCACGGTGCCTCATCTCCCATGGTTCCCCATCTCCCACGGTTCCCCATCTCCCACGGTTCCCCATCTCCCACGGTGCCTCATCTCCCACGGTTCCCCATCTCCCAGGGTTCCCCATCTCCCACGGTGCCCCATCTCCCATGGTTCCCCATCTCCCATGGTTCCCCATCTCCCAGGGTTCCCCATCTCCCAGGGTTCCCCATCTCCCATGGTGCCCCATCTCCCAGGGTTCCCCATGTCCCATGGTTCCCCATCTCCCATGGTTCCCCATCTCCCAGGGTTCCCCATCTCCCACAGTTCCCCATCTCCCAGGGTTCCCCATGTCCCATGGTTCCCCATCTCCCATGGTTCCCTATGTCCCATGGTGCCCCATCTCCCATGGTTCCCCATGTCCCATGGTTCCCCATCTCCCACGGTGCCCCATCTCCCATGGTTCCCCATCTCCCATGGTTCCCCATCTCCCAGGGTTCCCCATGTCCCATGGTTCCCCATCTCCCATGGTTCCCCATCTCCCACGGTTCCCCATCTCCCATGGTTCCCCATCTCCCATGGTTCCCTATGTCCCATGGTGCCCCATCTCCCATGGTTCCCCATGTCCCATGGTTCCCCATCTCCCACGGTGCCCCATCTCCCATGGTTCCCCATCTCCCATGGTTCCCCATCTCCCAGGGTTCCCCATCTCCCAGGGTTCCCCATCTCGCATGGTTCCCCATGTCCCATGGTTCCCCATCTCCCATGGTTCCCCATCTCCCAGGGTTCCCCATGTCCCACGGTTCCCCATCTCCCATGGTTCCCCATCTCCCAGGGTTCCCCATGTCCCATGGTTCCCCATCTCCCATGGTTCCCCATCTCCCAGGGTTCCCCATGTCCCATGGTTCCCCATGTCCCATGGTTCCCCATCTCCCATGGTTCCCCATGTCCCACGGTGCCCCATCTCCCACGGTTCCCCATGTCCCAGGGTTCCCCATCTCCCATGGTTCCCCATGTCCCACGGTTCCCCATGTCCCACGGTGCCCCATCTCCCATGGTTCCCCATCTCCCATGGTTCCCCATCTCCCAGGGTTCCCCATCTCCCAGGGTTCCCCATCTCGCATGGTTCCCCATGTCCCATGGTTCCCCATCTCCCATGGTTCCCCATCTCCCAGGGTTCCCCATGTCCCACGGTTCCCCATCTCCCATGGTTCCCCATCTCCCAGGGTTCCCCATGTCCCATGGTTCCCCATCTCCCATGGTTCCCCATCTCCCAGGGTTCCCCATGTCCCATGGTTCCCCATGTCCCATGGTTCCCCATCTCCCATGGTTCCCCATGTCCCACGGTGCCCCATCTCCCACGGTTCCCCATGTCCCAGGGTTCCCCATCTCCCATGGTTCCCCATGTCCCACGGTTCCCCATGTCCCACGGTGCCCCATCTCCCATGGTTCCCCATCTCCCATGGTTCCCCATCTCCCATGGTTCCCCATGTCCCACGGTTCCCCATCTCACAGGGTTCCCCATCTCCCATGGTTCCCCATCTCCCATGGTTCCCCATCTCCCATGGTTCCCCATGTCCCACGGTTCCCCATCTCACAGGGTTCCCCATCTCCCATGGTTCCCCATCTCCCAGGGTTCCCCATGTCCCACGGTTCCCCATCTCACAGGGTTCCCCATCTCACAGGGTTCCCCATCTCCCATGGTTCCCCATCTCCCACGGTTCCCCATCTCCCAGGGTTCCCCATCTCCCACGGTTCCCCATCTCCCATGGTTCCCCATCTCCCACGGTTCCCCATCTCCCAGGGTCCCCCATGTCCCCAGGACACCCCGTATCTCCGAGATGCCCCACGTCCCCAGGGTTCCCCACACTCCCACGCTGTCCCCCATCCCTGGGACACCCCCTGTCCCAGCAGCCCCCTCTCCCCGGCGTCCCCCGTCCCCCGGGCGCTCACCCGGGCCTGGCGCAGGGCGCGGGGCGGGAGGTGGACGCGGGGGAAGGCGCGGGCGCCGCCCTGCACGGGGTGGCAGTGGATGCCGGGGGCCTGGGCCAGCACCTCCTGCAGCAGCCGGGCGTTGTGGGCCAGGGTGTGGAGCAGCCCCTGCCTCTGCTGGGGAGAGGGGAGAGGGGGGCGTGGGGTGGGGGGAGAGCAGGGGGGGAGGGGGGGGAGGGGGAGGGGAGGGGAGGGGGAGGGGAGGGGGTGGGATGGGGAGGGGATGGGGATGGGGATGGGGATGGGGATGGGGATGGGGATGGGGATGGGGATGGGATGGAGAAAGGATAGGGATGGAGAGGGAATGGGATGGAGAGGGGAGGGGAAGGGATGGGGAGGGGATGGGGAGGGGATGGGGAAGGGGATGGGGATGGAGAGGGGATGGGGATGGAGAGGGGATGGGGATGGAGAGGGGATGGGGATGGGGATGGAGAGGGGATGGGATGGAGAGGGGATGGGATGGGAATGGAGAGGGGATGGGATGGAGAGGGGAGGGGAAGGGGAGGGGATGGGGAAGGGGATGGGGATGGAGAGGGGATGGGGAAGGGGATGGGGAAGGGGATGAGGATGGGGATGGGGATGGGGATGGAGAGTGGATGGGATGGAGAGGGGATGGGATGGGGATGGAGAGGGGATGGGATGGAGAGGGGATGGGATGGGGATGGAGAGGGGATGGGATGGAGAGGGGATGGGATGGGGAGGGAATGGGATGGAGAGGGGATGGGATGGAGAGGGGATGGGATGGAGAGGGGATGGGGATGGGAATGGAGTGGGGAAGGGGATGGGATGGGATGGAGAGGGAATGGGATGGGATGGGGATGGAGAGGGGAGGGGATGGAGAGGGGATGGGATGGAGAGGGGATGGGATGGGATGGGGATGGAGAGGGGAGGGGATGGAGAGGGGAAGGGGATGGAGAGGGATTGGGATGGGGATCAGGATGGAGAGGGGATGGGGATGGAGAGGGAAGGGAATGGGGAGGGGATGGGATGGAGAGGGGATGGGGATGGGATGGGGATGGGATGGAGATGGGATGGAGAGGGGAGGGGATGGAGAGGGGATGGGATGGGGAGGGGATGGGACGGAGAGGGATTGGGATGGGGATGGGAATGGAGAGGGGATGGAGATGGAGAAGGAATGGGATGGAGAGGGATTGGGATGGATGGGGATGGGATGGAGAGGGGATGGGGATGGGGATGGGGATGGGGATGGGGAGGGGATGAGATGGGGATGGGGATGGGGATGGGGATGGGGATGGGGATAGGGACAGGGTGACGATGGGGATGTGGACAGGATGTGGATCGAGATGGCAGAGGGATGGGGATGGGACACAAGGCCCCAGGTCCCACCTCCTCCAGGGCCTGCTGGATGGGATCCCCCTCCTCTGGTGGGTCCATCAGGAGATCGAGCAGGACGCGCCCCAGGACGCAGGGCCGGGGGATGGACTGTGCCAACTGGAAGGGCAGCACAACGTCCTCCTCCACGTTCACCAGCTCCAGGAACCCGGCACGGAAACCACTCCTGGGGGGGGGGGGGGGGACACAGAGCTGCTCCTCATCCCCCCCAAACACCCCCCCTCCCCGTGTCCAAACCCCCCCAACCCGGCACCGCCGGCACTCACTCGCCGGCGACGCTTTTGGAGAGGGAGTAGAGGGAGACGAGCTGGATGGTGGAAACCAGAGGGGGTCCCATCTCCCACAGCACCCTCTTGAAGGAGAGGAAGGGGCGGTCGGGGAGGAAGGCTCGTTCCTGCTGCACCTGTGGCACCCAGAGGTCAGGGGGCACCAGGGTGGGAGGCACGGGCACCCCTTAATCCCAAGAGGCACCCACCTCGTCCGCCAGCAGCAGGAGGTTCTCCTGGGCCACCAAGCGGATGATGTTCTCCATGCTCTGCCGGCTCAGCACGTGCCCTGCCACGGGGAGACCCCGCGCGTCACCCCCCTCCGAGGAGCCCCCCCCCCCCCCACCCTCGGGTGGGGAAACCCAGTCCCACCCCCGACTCACCCGTGGGGTCGCCGGGGTTGACGACGCAGAGCACCTTGGGGTGGCACCTCGCCCGCGCCCGCCGCAGCGCCCGCCGCACCGCGTCGCCGTCCACGTCCCAACCGCGCTCCTCGGCCAACGCGTACGGCACAGCCATGGCCCCCGCCAGCCCCGCCGCCGCCCCGTGGAGACGGGGGCCCGGCACCGGCACCAGCACCCCTGGGGGCAGCGCCGCCCTCTCGTCCACCACCAGGGACAGCACGAACTGCGGGGGGGGAACGGAGATGGAGGTCAAGGTGGAGGTGGAGTGGGGATGAGGAAGGGGATTGGGTTACATGGGGATGGGGATGGGGATGGTTGGATGGAGATGGAGGTGGAGATGGGGATGGAGGTGGAGATGGAGGTGGAGATGGAGGTGGATATGGGGATGGGGATGGAGATGGAGATGGAGATGGAGATGGAGATGGAGATGGAGATGGAGATGGAGATGGAGATGGAGATGGAGATGGAGATGGAGATGGAGGTGGAGATGGAGATGGAGATGGAGGTGGAGGTGGAGGTGGAGTGGGGATGAGGAAGGGGATTGGGTTACATGGGGATGGGGATGGGGATGGTTGGATGGAGATGGAGGTGGAGCTGGAGGTGGAGATCGGGATGGGGATGGGGATGGGGATGGGGATGGAGGTTGAGATGGAGATGGAGATGGAGATGGAAATGGAGGTGGAGGTGGAGGTGGAGGTGGAGATGGAGGTGGAGGTGGAGATGGAGGTGGAGGTGGATATGGGGATGGAGATGGAGATGGAGATGGAGATGGAGATGGAGATGGAGATGGAGATGGAGATGGAGGTGGAGGTGGAGGTGGAGGTGGAGGTGGAGGTGGAGATGGAGATGGGGATGGAGATGGAGATGGAGATGGGATGATATTGTATGGGATGGAAATGGAGATGGAGGTGGAGATTGGGAAGGGGATGGGGATGGGGTGGGATGGGATGGGATGGGATGGGGTGGGATGGGATGGGGTGGGATGGGGTGGGATGGGATGGGGTGGGATGGGATGGGATGGGGATGGGATGGGATGGGGTGGGATGGGATGGGATGTGGTGGGATGGGGTGGGATGGGATGGGATGGGGATGGGGTGGGATGGGATGGGGTGGGGTGGGATGGGATGGGATGGGGTGGGATGGGATGACTTAGGCTGGGTCGCTCACCGGGAGGATGCTGGCGGTGCCGCTGCAGAGGACGATGTTGCGGGGGTGGCTGCGGACACCCCCGTCACGGCGCTCGAGGAACCGGGCAACCCTGGTGGGGACCCCCAGCGCCCGGTGCTCGTGGTTGTAGCCCCCTGGGAACAGGGACAGACTCGTTTCAGATCATGGGGGCACCCATGGGCTCAACTGGGGCACCCTATGGGTCTGGACACCCCATAGATCTCTGTTGATGCCCCCTATAGATCTGGGCACCCCATAGATCTCTGTTGGACCACCCTATGGTACCGGGCACCCCACAGATCATGGGGACACCCATGGACTCAGCTGAATCACCCTATGGGGCTGGACACCCCATAGATCCTGTAGGCACCCATGGGCTCAGCTGGGGGCACCCTACAAGCCATGCCAACCCCCCCCCCCCCCTTCCCCCATGCCTGGCACCCAACGGGACCCCTCCCATCACACTCTAACCTATGCCAAGGGTGACGCCAAGGTGCCGTGGGGCACCCCACACCTCCACCCCACACCAGACCCTACCGATGTTGCCCGCATCCATCTCGTCCAGGACCCTCCGTGCGCGGCGCTTGGCACCCTCGGGCAGAGCGGGGCTGCCCAGCAGCTCGGGGTGGGTGCAGGCGGCCACCACCTGTGGGGCAGGAGGTGGGGCTGAATCCCAGCACCCATAGACTGTGGGGGACACCCAAGGCCTTGGCCTGGGCACCCCCGTGGATCATGGGGGCACCCACTGGTTCAACTGGGGCACTCTACGGGGCTGGGCACCCCATAGATCTCTGGTAGGGCACCCTATGGGGCTGGGCACCCCATAGAGTGTTGGGGCACCCTATGGGGCTGGGCACCCATAAATCTCTGCTGGGGCACCCTATGGGGCTGGGCACCCCATAGATCATGGGGCACCCTATGGGTCCGGGCACCCCATAGATCTCTGTTGGGGTATCCTACAGGGCTGGGCACCCCATAAATCATGGGGGTACCCTGTGGGGCTGGGCACCCCATAGATCTCTTTTGGGGCATCCTATAGGGCTTGGCACCCTGTAAATGATGGGGGCACCCTGTGGGGCTGGGCACCCCATAGATCTCTGTTGGGGCACCCTATGGGACTGGGCACCCCATAGATCTCTGTTGGGACATCCTACAGGTCTGGGCACCCCATAAATGATGGAGGCACCCTATGGGGCTGGGCACCCCATAGATCATGGGGGCACCCTATGGGTCTGGGCACCCCATAGATCACTATTGGGGTATCCTACAGGGCTGGGCACCCCATAAATGATGGAGGCACCCCATAGATCTTTGGGGCACCCTATGGGTCTGGGCACCCCATAGATCTCTGTTGGGGTATCCTACAGAGATGGGCACCCCATAAATGATGGTGGCACCCTGTGGGGCTGGGCACCCTATAGATCATGAGGCACCCTATGGGTCCGGGCACCCCATAGATCTCTTTTGGGGCACCCTATGGGGCTGGGCACCCCATAGATCTTTGGGGCACCCTATGGGTCTGGGCACCCCATAGATCTCTTTTGGGGCATTCTATAGGGCTGGGCACCCCATAAATGATGGGGGCACCCTGTGGGGCTGGGCACCCCACAGATCATGGGGCACCCTATGGGTCCGGGCACCCCATAGATCTCTGTTGGGGTATCCTACAGGTCTGGGCACCCCATAAATCATGGGGGTACCCTGTGGGTCTGGGCACCCCATAGATCTCTGTTAGGGCACCCTATAGGGCTGGGCACCCTGTAAATGATGGGGGCACCCTGTGGGGCTGGGCACCCCATAGATCATGGGGTCATCCTATGGGGCTGGGCACCCCATAGATCTCTGCTGGGGCACCCTATGGGGATGGGTACCCCATAGATCATGGGGGCACCCTATGGGCCTGGGCACCCCATAGATCTCTATTGGGGTATCCTACAGGGCTGGGCACCCCATAAATGATGGAGGCACCCCATAGATCTTTGGGGCACCCTATGGGTCTGGGCACCCCATAGATCTCTGTTGGGGTATCCTACAGAGGTGGGCACCCCATAAATGATGGTGGCACCCTGTGGGGCTGGGCACCCCATAGATCATGAGGCACCCTATGGGTCTGAGCACCCCATAGATCTCTGTTGTGGCACCCTATGGGGCTGGGCACCCATAAATCTCTGCTGGGGCACCCTATGGGGCTGGGCACCCCATAGATCTCTGTTGGGGCACCCTATGGGCCTGGGCACCCCATAGATCTCTATTGGGGTATCCTACAGGGCTGGGCACCCCATAAATGATGGGGGCACCCTATGGGTCTGGGCACCCCATAGATCTCTATTGGGGTATCCTACAGGGCTGGGCACCCCATAAATGATGGAGGCACCCTGTGGGGCTGGGCACCCCATAGATCTCTGTTGGGGCACCCTATGGGTCTGAGCACCCCATAGATCTCTGTTGGGGCACCCTATGGGTCTGGGCACCCAATGGGTCTGGGCACCCCACAGACGTCACCCCCAGCAGCTCAGGGGTGGGAGGGGGGTGCCCCTGAAGCCGTGGGGCAGGGTGTGGGGCAGGGTGGGCCGTACCTGGCGCAGGACGGGCAGCGGGGGGTGACCCACGGCGTGGGCGTCGTCGCTGCCGCCATCCTCGGGCGGTGGCATCGCCGTCCCCTCCGCCATGGCCCGGGGGCGATGCCAAGGGCGGAGGGCAACTGGGCGGGTACTGGGAGGTAATTGGGTGAGCGAGGGGGTGGGTTAGGGGAGGGGGGGGGTGGGTTAACGGGTTGGTTAACGGAGAGGGTGATGGGACAGTTAAAGGGGTGAGTAGTGGGGTGGGTAACGGGGTGGGGGGTGGTAAGGGGGGTTAAAGGGGTGGGTAATGGGGTGGGTAATGGGGTGGTTAATGGGGTGGGTAATGGGGTGGTTAATGGGGTGGTTAATGGGGTGGGTAATGGGGTGGGTAATGGGGTGGTTAATGGGATGGGTAATGGGGTGGGTAATGGGGTGGTTAATGGGGTGGTTAATGGGGTGGTTAATGGGATGGTTAATGGGGTGGTTAATGGGGTGGTTAATGGGATGAGTAATGGGGTGGTTAATGGGGTGCTTAATGGGGTGGTTAATGGGGTGGTTAATGGGATGGTTAATGGGATGGGTAATGGGGTGGTTAATGGGATGGGTAATGGGGTGGTTAATGGGGTGGTTAATGGGGTGGTTAATGGGGTCGTTAATGGGATGAGTAATGGGGTGGTTAATGGGGTGGTTAATGGGGTGGTTAATGGGATGGGTAATGGGGTGGTTAATGGGGTGGTTAATGGGGTGGTTAATGGGGTGGGTAATGGGGTGGTTAAGGGGATGGGTAATGGGGTGGTTAATGGGGTGGTTAATGGGGTGGTTAATGGGGTGGTTAATGGGGTGGGTAATGGGGTGGTTAATGGGGTGGGTAATGGGGTGGTTAAGGGGATGGGTAATGGGGTGGTTAATGGGGTGGTTAATGGGAGAGGTAATGGGTTGGTAACGGGGTGGTTAACTGGTCCAGTAACAGGGGGAGTAATGGGATTGGTAATGGGGTGGTTAATGGGATGGGTAATGGGGTGGTTAATGGGATGGGTAATGGGGTGGGTAATGGGGTGGTTAATGGGGTGGTTAATGGGGTGGGTAATGGGGTGGGTAATGGGGTGGTTAATGGGGTGGTTAATGGGATGAGTAATGGGTTTGATAAAGGGGTGGTTAATGGGATGGATAAAGGGTGGGTAATGGGGTGATTAATGGGATGAGTAATGGGGTGGTTAATGGGCTGGTTAATGGGGTGGTTAATGGGGTGGTTAATGGGATGGGTAATGGGATGGGTAATGGGGTGGTTAATGGGGTGGTTAATGGGGTGGTTAATGGGATGAGTAATGGGGTGGTTAATGGGGTGGTTAATGGGGTGGTTAATGGGGTGGTTAATGGGATGGTTAATGGGGTGGTTAATGGGATGGGTAATGGGGTGGTTAATGGGGTGGTTAAAGGGGTGGGTAATGGGGTGGTTAATGGGATGGGTAACGGGTTGGGAATGGGGTGGGTAATGGGGTGGTTAATGGGATGGTTAATGGGGTGGTTAATGGGGTGGTTAATGGGGTGGTTAATGGGATGAGTAATGGGGTGGTTAATGGGGTGCTTAATGGGGTGGTTAATGGGGTGGTTAATGGGATGGTTAATGGGATGGGTAATGGGGTGGTTAATGGGGTGGTTAATGGGGTCGTTAATGGGATGAGTAATGGGGTGGTTAATGGGGTGGTTAATGGGGTGGTTAATGGGGTGGTTAATGGGGTGGGTAATTGGGTGGTTAATGGGGTGGGTAATGGGGTGGTTAAGGGGATGGGTAATGGGGTGGTTAATGGGGTGGTTAATGGGGTGGTTAATGGGATGAGTAATGGGGTGGTTAATGGGGTGGTTAATGGGGTGGTTAA
>JAUMJL010000421.1:0-54273 GCA_033558185.1 Dromococcyx pavoninus
GCTACTCAGGCCCCGCCCCCCGCCTGGCCTCGCGCAGCCCAAGCCCCGCCCCCCGGGCCTGGCACCGCCCGGCCCCGTGGCTGCCGCTGCTGTTGCCACCGCTCTCCCCTCCCCCCCCCCCCCCCGCCTGCCTACGCGCCCTCACCGGCGGCCTGGGCAGCATTGTGGCCGCAGCGGAGTCGATCCCCGCCGCCGCTCCGGCCTCGTGGCGGGCTCCGCCTCTGCCGCCGCGGCTGCTCCTCACACCCCGCGCCGCGCTTGGCAGCGCCCGACCCGCCATACGCACCGGCAGGCGGGCAGCGCCCTCCCCTCCGCCTCCCCCCCCGTACCGGTACCTGACACTCAGCAGCGCCTCGAACGCAGCGCGCGCCGCGGCCGGGCGGGTGGGAGAGGAGCGCGCGCGCGCGCCCTGCTGGGCGGAGGCCGCGGCGCACGCGAGAGCTCGCGCTAGGGGCGGGGCTCAGGGAGGCCCAGCCCAGCGGTGTCGGCCCAGGGCAGGAGGTGGGGGCGGCTCCATCTGCGCTCCTCATGGGGCGTGGCCTCCTCCGGCTCGGCCGGGCGGCGGCGTGCGTGCGCGAGCCTTCCGGCAGCAGCGGGGCCGTTCTGCAAGGGGGGGGGCGGGGCCACCGCCGTTCCCGGTGGGAGCAAAGGGGCTCCCAGCAGCTGGAGAAACAGAACGCCTTGAGTTGGAAGGGACCCACAAGGAGAGAAGGGGCAACGGCTTCAGTGAAGAGGACCAGGTCTCTGATTCATAGAAATAAAAAATCAGCAGTTGGCTATTTCTGTTAAATACGGGGAACGCCACGAGGTTGTCAAAGCGCCGCCGCTCAGAGCAGCTCCATTTCTGCCCCTGCTTAGGCTGCCACCCCGTCACACCACAAAATCAGCAAACTAATAATTGATCCAGGAGCTCCGTTCGTCTGTACTCGTAGTAGTCTCTGCAGCGCCAGCGTTCTGGGAGCACAAGGAAATGGGGTAAACAGCAAACAAAAAGCAGAAGACAAAAAAGGGCAAGGACCTGAACCCCCCAACTGTTACTGTGGGTTTTTTTATAATTTTCCCCTCTTTTCCCCTGCCCTCACCCTTAATCTTACATTTCAGAGCAAGGACAGCAGGAAAAATGAAGCCTGGTATGGAGTATTGTGGTTTAGGCGCTTCATTCTTCTTGCAGTGGCAAGTAACTTTTCTGATGTGGCTAATGGTGGTGTTTGCCTTCATCCAGCTCTGTCAGGCACTTGGTTACCCCAGTGTCATCAGTATAAATCAACTCAGCAGAGTCACATCCATAAACCAATAGCCCTCCCCACTGCTGTGACAGAGAGCGCATTAACATCCTTCCTACCCAAAGTGTGGCAGCATCTGAATCAGCACTGAGTCAGCATCTCAAGAGGTCAATAAGGATACCAGAAGAGTCTGTTCTGCTTAAAAGGAATGACTGGTCCTGTTAAGGGGAAAGATCATAGAAAATACGTGCCTTTACCAGACAATGTCTAGGTGGCAAGAGCCTGCTCAGCCATCGCACTAATTACACCAATAGTCACAGAAACATTATGAACTGACATGTAAATACTTCTTCCTCCTCTAACATCCAATAGCACCTCTTCTTATCAATCCTCCCCTTTCTGTTCCAGCAATTCCAGTCTTGGGGGATAAAAAAACCCACATATGCAAGAAGTCTCCGGATTCCCAGCATCCATTGGAACTGGTTCACTAGAGATGTAAATACTATAAGAGAACACGACAAAGGCAAGGAATTACACTGAAGATATTTCTTTTGCCCTTGTAATTCCAGGTTTCAGCAATGGGTTTATTATTCAGAGACAATGCCTTTTGAAAGGCACCATCTAAAATTATCACTGGCCCTCTTCTCTTAATTTTTTTCAAATACAGAGTGTTCTTCATGTGGCCTAACCAAAAGTCTTTTCCTTGATATAAAGCCTGAATGAACTACCTGCAGTGAAACAAATAAGCAGTTAAAAGAGTATATGCATTTCAATAATTGTGGATAGATAAAAACATAATTTAGAAAATCTGACATGATACTCTTAAGGTGCAGTGGTCAATCTGAAGAGAGAACAAATTTTTTTTGTGCTGGAAGAGGACACAAAGAAGAGTTGCTTCTGCTCTTAAGGTTTATTGCAATGTAGTAAATGTGGTGCAGATCTAACAGCAATCCCAAATGTGCTAACACTGATATTATTTGGCATTATAATGCCCACAGGGACATATGTATGGGTACTTTACCTGCCTACCAGGCCTTCTGAATTAGATTGACTGCTGTTAATAATAAGTTCTTAACTTTAACCATAACAACTGCATAAATTATATCTTCCATCTCTACTTTTCCGAAAAGATACCATGTACTGTGATATTTTCGAAGGCCACATCACCTGGCACGTGAACTCTAAGAACCCAACGTGTAAGAGGCAAACTATACTCTTACATTGCATGTATCTGCAGTTTTCTGTAGTACTAGGAAAATTTAAGGCACAGATTTTTCTTCTGCCTCTTGCAACATGATATTTTGATAGCTGTGTAAAGTAAAGGTCCTGAAAAACCCTACTAAAGATGTCCATCACAAAGCTATGGAAACAATGCTGCAGTAACCAATATTAAGACGTTAGGAAGCTGAAACCAAATTTTGCATAGATTATCCCTGTAGAAGTTATTTCACATGTCTTTTCAGGATTTCTAAAGGGCATAACAGCAAAATTGCCTAGATGCAGGCACATTTTACAGCACAGCCTCACTATCTGCGAAGCCTACCTATTGCATACTAGTTAAATCAAGTTAAACTAGTTTTTATCTCAGTTTGAAAGATTGTTCTTGATTTTCCAACTAAATCTTACTGCTGCACAAGAGTATCTATTCAAACAAGAATTTGCAGGCTGTTATGCCGATCCAATAGTATCAATATAATGCTACAAAGTTAAGTTTCTCTTCTCATGGGTCAGCAGAAAGCATTTGGAGTAAGTTTTCAGTCTCTTTAGACAGCAGACAGTTAAACTTTCCACCAAATTGGAGCAAGGCCTAGTAAGACTCTTGGGGATACTAATGGCAAAATTAAAAATTTAACTCAAGATACACTTTTTCAACTGAGAATGTACAAAGATTCACTTTGAATACATTTTTCAGATATGCAAAGAGAAATAGAGGAATAGGAAAGGGAAGCCTTAAGAACCTTAATATTGCAGTCACAGCATTTAGAAGGTAGATAAGCATGGTTTAAAGTTTTACATTAATTGTCTGATAGCCCAGCTTGGTGCATGAGGACCTAAACCAGTTTAAACTTGCTGTATAAAATGAGGCAATGCAACAACATACCTTGACTTGCTTTAACAAACTGTTCCATTCTAATTACCAGCTGTATTTCTTAGTTCACTAGTTTTGTATCAGCAGCCAGACACTGCACCAGCAAGACACAGCTGATGGAGCTCAGTGGTTTTACGTTGCACTGTCCACGGCTGCTCTCCTCACAAAAATTCAGAGGGAGCATTCACAGTCTATCCTGCTCCAGATGCAAACAGTTGAGGAGGTATTTTACAGTATGTTCAAGTCAGAACAACTGCCTCAAGTGCAGGGTGCCATGCAGCTTAATCCTTCCTAAAGTTGTACCATAGCAAGCCCACTGAACCACATCCTTAAGTTTTCATCATAAGTACAAGTCTGTTCAGAAAGTGTTGTCTCTTTTGTTACCATTTGCAAGTTTTGTGAAAGCTGAAGGCCACACCTAAACAAGAATCCTGTCTCCAGCAGTGACAAGTACAGAGCACTTCAAAGAAAGAGGCAGAAACCCCACCCACCACATCGGATAATAGATTTGCTTATTGAAAAGCAGTTAGTGACTGGTTTTTTTCTCTTTCTGAAGATATGGCAACATTATTTTTTTCTGAATTCAGATTAAATTTTGCTTTCCTCCTTTAGAAATATTTCCCCTTTGGCCAATCACACACTGTAATACAGGTATTTATTTTAATTCACTTTACATTATTCTCTTTCCATTTATTTATGATCTCATATTCAACAAATGACTTGGAAAAGCAACATCTTTTAGCCAGTTAGCTGTTCAGGAACTATTTAGCTATGAATACTGATTTCAGTATGCGAACTTGGAATTATGTCTTTTACATGGTAGGAACGTGTGTATATATGTAACATCAAATTTTGCAGATGGGTACAACTCCCCACTAGATGGAAAAATTAATACATAATGCCAAATCTGTAAACTACAGCAGCAGCAAGTGAATATACACACTTGGTCTCATTTTGGCTTTCTGGGAATATCACGTCTCATTCAGAAACACTTGCATTAAGCAAATAAAATGAAGCAAGTTGTCATTAAACCCATCAAACTAAAATAAAATTTTTATTCAGACATGTTTCTTGCCCTCTTCTTCCTCCCCAAATTCAAGTTTAGCTCCTTTTCCTACCCAAAGAAGTTCTCATTATGTTTACTGGGTATCTCCCTAGAGAGCAGAAGGCTCCAGGCAGACCTTAGAGAGGCCTTCCAGTACTTAAAAGGGGCTGCAAGAAAGCTGGGAGGGGCTCTTTATCAGGGAGTGTAGTGACAGAACAAGAGGAAACAGTTTTAAGCTGAAAGAGGGGAGATTCAGATTAGATATTAAGAAGACATTTTTTATTTTGAGGGTGGTGAGGCACTGGCAGAGATTGCACAGACAAGTCGTGGATGCCCCATCCCTGGAGGTGTTCAAGGCCAGGCTGGATGAAGCTTTGAGCAGCCTCATCCAGCAAAAGATGTCCCTGTCCATGCGAAGGAGGTTGGAACTGGGTGATCTTTAAGGTTCATTCCAACCCAAACCATTCTGTGATCCTATAATTGCCTAATCAGAAAAACACAGGTTGAGCTAAACACCACTAGCAAGCAAGATGCACTGTATTTACATTTTTGAGGCAATTTCTGACTCACTAACCTGCTTTTGTTGGATGCTGGATTTATTTTTCGTGGATTCAGGGATCTTGTTCTCCTAAACAAGTTGAAAAATTTAAACTTAGAATAAGCTTAAATGCTCCCGCAAGTACTTTAATAAAATATGTTGAGCAAATCAGCATTCCGTTAAACCCAACATAAAGTGTAGGAAATGAACTGGCACTTTTACCCTTCTCTCATAATTCCATTTTAGTCCAAGGCACCTGAGTATTATCAACAGCTGAATATTTAAGCAATGAGTGCTCATCTTCAAAATTAAAGGTTTATCACACTTTCATTACAAATAAACTTAGAATGAAAGTGATCAAATCTTTTCCAAAATTAAAATTGGTGTTTTCTTGTGAATCACTTATAGTTTAAAGCTATGAAATAGCACACTGCTCATTGCCTCACTGCTCACAGTAACCAGCATGGGTCTAGAACGTCACACGTGTTCCTTTCCTTTTATCTCTTCAGAATTTTTCAGTTAGCAGACATTCAAAGTCTTCAGATATCACAAAGTTAAACAAAGGCATTATTAATGCTAGAAATTATGTTTAAAAATAACAAGTCTCTAAACAGATTTTAAAGGCCTACACAAAAAACAAAAGTATTTTAGCTACAAATCAGATTTTTATTTTATTAACACTTCTATTTAAAACCTAAAGTTTTCTCGATGAGAATGTCACAGATCTCAAATTGGCCTAACATTGCAGCAGAAGGAGTGGGCAAGTGAGGTGGTGAAAAAGTGAAAGTGAGAAATGGATACAACAGGGTAGAGCAGAACATCGAAAGATTATATGATCGATATTGTTTCTTATATGCTGCAAAATTAAATTCAAGGAGAGAGAATGCAAACCAGATTTTTGAAAGTGTGGTGATAAACCATCTCTAACATTCAGAATATTATTTCAGTAAAAATAAACAAAGATGTACTTTTTAGCCAATTAATTCTGTCCTGAAATACTGGAACATGCAAGATCCTTTTCCTCAATGGGACATCTCTCAGCCCATTTGAAAGAATGGTAGAGTAGCAGGCTTATTGCTTTTAAGTACAAATTCAGATACCAAAATACACTTATGCTCACTGTTTCTTGGCCTTCTTTGGCTGCTTTCATCATCTGTTCTGATATAATGTTCTTCAAGCAGCTACTAAACAAAAAGGCCCAAACAGGATAAACCAGAGAACATTCTGATTTCTTCTATTAAAAGATGTACTTGACTCTTCCATTTCTCCTCCACAAGAAAACTGCAGTCCCTAACTACTGAGCTGTTACTTCCCCAATTCAGTTGGGTTTACTCTGTGCTTAACATACTTACAGTGCATCAGACAACCTGCTGTTGCTTAAAGCCCAGTCTCAGCCTGAGTAACCCTCACGGCAGTGCTCAGAAGAAGAACAAGGATTTTTATGGCTGGTTTTGTGAGGCAAGTTATTCTTTCTCTTTGTCTGTGGCTTTTACCTTAAAGGATGCCAAATTACATCAAAAGCTAAGCAAGGTTAATCAAATGTGGCACTATCAGTATCAAATCCACTTCAACAAATGAAGCAGGCTGAGTTCACAGGCACTCAGCACTACTAAAAATCAAAGCCCTGGTGGATACCCAAGGTGGCCTTAACTCTTTGTAGACCGGCTCACAGTTGCGTCTTGCACAGCTAACATGAACAGAGCAATATGCTCTGAGGCATCTCAGAGAGCAGTGGAGTTGTTCCTTATGCTCTCTGATGAGCACATACAACTCCTTGGAACGATGCAACCCAAGTTAAGGTCTGAATTGCACCCTGGAGACACACCTTACTGCTTACTCTCCTAAATGAATCATCTCAGATAGGATTCCAAGCACTGAGAGATTGAATCAAATACAAAATATCCTATGAGACCAGTGATGGAGCTCCAGATCACCCGTTCTTTCTGCAGTGGGCCCTTGGATCAAACTCTTGTTTCTTGCACACAGCAGCACATTTTTGGCATTTAGCTCTTCCTCACACTTCTGAGGAAAGTGAGACATAGGTTTTCTAATCAATATGGCACTACTTCAAGCACAACCCTAATACATTTTACAAGATAATTAATATTGAGGTAATTCTAGGGGTTTTTTTTTGTTCTGCAACAGCAAAGAAACTAAAAATCTTACTCCTTATGGCTCATGCTCTCATGAAACTTGAGTGTGGCAGGAAATTAACACTCACTATCTAGCTGTGTGAACTGTATCAGCACCACAGAATTCAGAAGTCATGTGTGAGAAATTAAATTTTGGTTTTACTTGAAAAATCCTGCCTGTTGCTGGGGGGGAGGGAGCAGGTCTCAGAAGCAAGAGAAGCAGTTTACTTGAATGACAGGCTCAATAGTTTTTATAGAAGCTCCATACCTAAGCTGAGACTGGTGCCAAGTTTGATACTGCAGAGCCTAGATTATTTGCTAGGCAGCACAACCACAGATGGATGACTTGAATTCCTGGGTACTTTTCTCTTTAAAGAGCTGCCTGAAAATAGTGGGAGGAATGACACTTTATAAAATCTTATTTAATATGTATTTATATGTAAAAAGTACTTATGATGTCATATATTCACACCCTCCATTAACTTGTGTTAATAGGGCATGTATTTATATTTGAACAATGGGATTTATTGTGGAAAATGTGAGCCCTTTACCTTTCTAAAAGGACTGAGAACTCACCTGTTTTGCATACAAAATTATTGTCCTCAAATCTGAGCTCCAGGGTGTTGTCTTCACCCAAACAACCAATGAACAGAAGAAACAGCTAAAAACAGCATTAAGGTATTCAGGCTTAAATCAGAATTAGTAAATCAGTGTAATTTTAGACAGTACATAAATAAAACAGCTGATGATCTGTACCAGAACACTTCTCCTGGGGAAGGGAGCAAGTGGGAGGTAGGAAGGGGGAGTCTTTACAAGCATAAAGCTGGCTAAAGCAGTTCTTTTGCTCCCACACAAAACTCTCTGCCCACTCTCTCTCCAGCAAGAAAGTAAAGGGGCAGGTAAAGTATGACATGGAATAACTGAGAAGGAAGAAAACATAGCAGAGAAAGGCTAAGATGGTTTACTACTGTAAAGGCTGCCCAGGGAATATATTTCTGGATAGGTTTGTAGAGGAATGTGGGCAGGTGGGTGTCCTTCCCTGACAGCCTTACTTTTCACGAAGAAAAAGTGAATTAGGATACAAAGTCAGTGAAATACTTACAAGAAAAGTAACCTGCCAACCTCTTAACATGTTGAATTTCAAGCTGACTTTCATGTGGTTAGTTGGCAGTTTTATGCAGCAGTTAATCTCATCATTGCTGACATAGATGTCAGCTGAGCAGCCCTCTTCTGGATAGTCACAAATGTAATGATCAAACTGTATGTACCCATAGAACTCTGCTTCTCGAATCAGCTACAGAAACTGCACCAAAAAGACAGAACTCAAATGACTTGCTGTAAACGCAAGTGAAATCTAGTGGTTTGGAAAAAAACCCAAAAGGGCTACAAGAGAAATATTTCAAATTCCTAATACTCTTTCTCCTGGGAGGACACAAATTCACCACAATGCCAATGCTTGATTCAGAGAACAATGCTCACAGTCCAGCTTAGAAGTATGAATTTTTTTTCACTCGGTATGATGAGCTGAATCTTTTGGATACTAATCAGATATGATGATGGGAAGAGATAAAACTAACCAGTAAGGCATACTGAGAACAGCAGTCACAGCAGTCTGAATTTCCATCCCATTTCCTGAACTGGGTGGCAAACTTTTGCACTTGAGTTTAGCAAATAGAGAAGAGTAGAATTCACAGTCAAAAATTCCTTGCCAGCCCTTAGGATCCAAGTTATTCTGTTGGAATATTTTAAAATACTTGCAGAGAAGGGAAACTGCTTTTCTATTTGGTGGCTCAGTACCTGACCAGGAGTTGGGAGACCTGGGTCTTTATCTCAAACCACTTCACAAAAACATTCTCTATTTTTAAAGAGACAGCCTCCAGTATTATTGTTTCAAAAACCACTCCTTTGATCCATTCATATTGTTTTAAAATACTATTTTACCTTAGCTGTGTTTGTACTTTTTGTAGAAATTCAAGTTCCTACATCTGCGTTTCTGTTAGTTTAATCCTTAGCTTCCTGGATTCCCTGGATTCTTCCTGGATTCCTGGATTCTTTCTGGATTTCTCTTAGCTTCCTGGATTCCTTTAAAAAATTTTTTAAAAATACCAAAAAAGTCAGCAAAAAATGTATTTTCTTCACACAAACACTCACACAGAGTTGGTTTTAAAAAAAAAAAAAAACCAAGCCCTTTGATTTTGAGACAAGTTCACTCTACCTTGTTCTTTCCTCCTGAACTAACAGGTTCCAAAGGTAGTAGAACTCAGCACACCTAGAGTTCAGAATTCAAATTTGTCATATCATGTCAGAGTGTGTACATGTAGAGACATACAGATATATACATACACTTAAAAAGAGAATGGACGGACACCTGAATATTTCTGAGCAATACTTTTCCCATATACAAAGCACAGTTGAGTTAGAATCTCTAGTACTTGAGTTTGAGGGAAAAAAGAACATGATCAACAATAGCTAAATCCAGGAATCAGAACAGCACAACAAAGCAGTGTTAAACAGGAACCATTCACAAACATTTCAAGAATTTGTATAAAATATTAAATTCATGCAGTAAAGGTAACTTTTAAAATTTTAAAGACCTTTCAGCTTTACCTGGAAATACCTTTCAGTTCTCCCTGCACATATATCAAATCCAGTGAAGCTCTACAACCCATTAGCAGTGTATCAGGAGAAGGATACACATACCTGTTCCATGCCAAGGGAAAAAAGTAATATAATATGAATATATGCTTCTAAATATAGTTTTTCATTTTTCAGCTAAACATGAAGGGAGCACAACTCAGAAAGATCCCGTTACTTATCAAATTAAAACAAAAACCTGGACAGTTGTGCCCTCGAAGTATGTACGTACAGTCATTCCTCATACATGGTAGCAGAAGGGAAATGAACTAAAGGGAAGTTGATTTGGGTGGTACCAAACTTAGCAGTTACAATTTAGAACTAAAGTTTCCTACTCCTTTTCTCAAATAACTTGTGCTTTGTCTACATAACAGCTGGTAGGACTCTCAGAGCACCCACTGCCACGCTGCGGTGCAGGTCTGCAAGAGCTAGTCTTGTGCTATCTGGCTGCTGTACCAGCTACTAAGGATCTGCTGCAGGATCAGATCAGCACAGCAGCAAAGCAAGTTAAATATTCAGTTATCCAAGCGCCATGCTGCCATGGCTAGCTTTAACCATTTTATTTAAGAGCAGCTTGGGTCAGTCTAAGTGACAATGTGACCAGCGCAGCACGGGCTCCATGGCTGGCACAGCTGTACTGGTACTCGCATTGCACAGGCAATACACCTCCTGCAGCAAATAACCAGGCCCAGGACTACCATTTCATGCCTCTGTGCTTTGAAGCAGTGCTAGATGGAGAAGCATCTACTCTTAGAGTCACCTTGTCTTGGCTTAGAACCATGCAGGGTTTCCATTAGGCTGCTAGGTTCTCCAGTTTTATAAGGGCAGAATCACAGAATTAGAGAAAGACCTGAGTTGGAAGGGACCCACTAGGATCATTAAGTCCGACTCTTGTTTCTGCATAGAACAAACCAAACATTCACACCATGTGTCTGAGGGCATTGTCCCAATGCTTCTTGAATATTGTCAGGCTTGGTGCTATGACTGCTTCCCTGAGGAGCTGTTCCAGTGCTTCACCACCCTCTGAGTGAAGAGCCTTCTCCTAATATCCAGCCTAAACCAAGAAGGCTTTGTAGAAGCCAATCTCTAGCCTACTAGATTTAAATGAGACCACTCACAAGCAAACAACAGGCTTCTGTGTACCTTAAAGCTAAGCAACCTTGCTCACTACCACCAAAAGGCGTGGTCATTTCTTCCTCTTCTGCTCCCAACCACAGTCCTTGCTCTGGCATTCATCTGATGCAATCAGCTCAACTCACTAACCCTGCAAAAATCTATTCCCTGTTTTCTTTTTCAGTGTAGAGAGAAGTATACCAGGCCACAACCACAGGAGCGAGACATTAGTCTGGCTCAGCTCTACTACCTAACTGCACCCTCAGGACACTGACAAGATAGACTTTGGCATCAGGCTAACTATCGCCAGGGCTTATCATTACCCACAAGTTAGCACAACTGTTTGCTGTATGGCAAACAAGACATGAGGACTGACTCTGGCCAAAAATAGGCCAGCAAAACCAAATAAAAAACAAGCAGCCAGCGATTTATGTTAAGGCCAGGTTAGCTCACCAGCCCAATTCACCGTGTCTGCCCACATGACTCTACCTGCATAACTGGAAGGAGCCTGAGGTAGGAGCAAATGAAAGGGGAAGAGCACTCTGCTGCTTGAGACAGGCCACATACCAAAAGAAATGCTGAAGCCATGGCCTCAGGTATTTTGTGTATTAATATTTAGAAATGAGCACTTGAAGTAATCTGTCTCTGCCCAGAGTTACAGCTTGCAACTCAGAACTCAAAGTTTCTTCCATATTCTTTACAGGTAAGTCCCATTTGTGGTGACTGCATTATGCAGGTATAAAAATTAGGAGGCAGGCAGCCATAAAGCACCTCTCTACAGGTTTTGAAAGAGAGAGAATAAGTATCTATCTGCAGTAAAGGACACTCTAGGAATACTACAGAGATAAAATTGAAAACAGACAGAGCCACAGAAACCGGTCAATTCCAGTAACAAATTGGCATCACAGAAAAACAGTCAAACTGCTGAGGCTTAGCGACTTTGTAACTAAGTTACTCAAGGGATTTCTTTCTCTGTTTATAGAAGTTGTCATGCATATTGGTAGTTTCTTTTAAGCTTCTTGCTCATCACTTTCTGATCCCAAACTTACAGTGCAACTCCTTCATGCTCTGAAGACTCGCATAAGGAAGTTCAAAGTCTGCCACTTTTTTCTCCAAAAGGGAAAAGAAGAAAAACCAGAGACATTTGGTGAAGTCTAGTGAAACAGCCCAGCAGCTTTCATCAGTTAGTGCTGGTTAGCAACACGCTTTTGGAGAAGAGAAAGAACAAATACAAATTCTGGGGTAAAGTAAGGTGATGGGTTACTTATTCGTCACTTCTCTGAGTCTCAACTTACATAGTGCTATTGCTTATAGAATACCTCTACTCCCCTAGACTATGCTTTTATAGAATACCCTTCTCTCTGCACACAGCTAAGCAGTATAGATGGTTTCTGCACTTAAAGGACATGGGGATACAAGCTTCCAGGACTGGTGCTTTTCTAGAACAGAACAACAGACAAAAGTACAGCAAGAGAAGCACATCAGTCTTCAGAGATCACTGCTTTCCTGCATACTTTTAAGAAGTTATATGTCTAAAAACCCAAATCTGGAAACATTTGTTTCTAAGCTGATACCACAATTCAGCAGAACACTTAAATGTGATTTTAAGCTTGTGAGCATCTGAAATATTTTTTGGCAATGGACTGTGTGTTACGTTTTTACTTTATGTGTTTGTGAGGCATCCTGGTTTCAGCTAGGATAGAGATAATTTTCTTCCTAGTAGCTGGTATAGTGCTCTGGTTTGGATTTAGCATGAGAATAACGTTGATAACACACTGATGTTCTAGTCTTTGCTGAGCAGTGCTTACACTAAGTCAAGGCCTTTTCATCTTCTCATACTGCCCAGCCAGCGAGGAGGCTGGGGGTTCACAAGAAGCTGAGAGGGGACACAGCCAGGACAGCTGACCCCACTGGCAAAAGGAAGATTCAATACTGTATGACATGCTTGGCATATAAGCTGGGGCAGCTGGGGGGGGGATCGGGGCAGGATCACTGCTTGGAGACGAGCTGTGCATCAGTCGGTTGTGGTGAGCAATTGTTTTTCATTTGCACCACTTGTCTTTCTTGAGTTTTATTCCTCTCTTTTTGCTATTTTCGTTTTCATTACAATTTATTATTGTTGTTGTTGTTAGTATTATTATATTTCCATTGTCAAACTGCTCTTATCTCAACTCATCAATTTTCTCACTTTTTCCCTTCTCTCCCCCATTTTGCTCACAGAGCAAATGGTTGTGTGGTGCTTAATTGCCAGATGAGGCTAAATCAGACAGACAAGTATCAAAGATGCAGAGAAACGTAATCAATTGAAAATCTTTTATATTCAGCTGCAGTAGAAAAGTATATAAAATGTGTTCTATCTAGATACATTTGTGACATATGAACAGCCAGGGATTCTGTGTACTCAGACAAACCTTTCACAGCCAGAGAGAAGAGTGCAGGGGAATGATAAATAATAGAGAAACAGACAGTTAGGTTCCTACCCCACTGAGTAAGCCTGGGTTTACTACTGGACCTTTGTCTTGAAAAGGTTCAGTAGAGCATTAACATCTTTACAACAATGAGAAGACTGAAAAGGTAAATGACTTGTCAAGGCCACACAGCAGCTGCAGTGCCTAGCTTTACTCCAGTCAACAGCAAAGAATGTGTTCAGTTCCCTGATGTGGCCTGAGCCTGTTCCCATCCCAGGCCTGGATCCTGCCTCATCCACACACCCACCCACATGGGAAACAGGACTTCAGCAGAACAATGAGGATAGAAAAGCCCCTTCATAGTTTATTACCATAAGGACACTCACAACCCTGATTTACAGCTTGTTCAGTACCATCATAGTTAAACTTGACTTCCTATCCATTAAGGAAACTTGTCATGATATAAAGGAAAGTAAGCCACAGGCACTGTTTATAAATATAACAAAAGAGTTTCCTGTCCTATTGCTAAACTCAGTACGTGATCTGCAAGTCCACAAGGCTTTCATGTAGGTATGGCCTCCTGACTGAATGCCTAGCCAGAAGATACACCCAACTGTTCCCATGTGGTAAAGTTGTTACATGTCTGGTAAACTGGAATGGACATGATATTCCTATGTGAAAGTCTCACCCCTGCACCACACTATCTGTTGCCATACTTTGTTCCCCACTACTGTTCTTCCCAAGCCATGTGGGGAGAGGGCATGAGGTGTTATATCAGATAGAACAAGTCTATCAGCTTGAGCAGGCTCATGCAAGATCTGTTCAGACCCCAGGTTCAGTCACCGCAGTTAACAAAAAGAATTCCAAGAAAGGGCTAAGTTAAACACCTTGTAAAACTTACCAGAGAGATCCATCATCCTCATCTTGAAAGAAAAATAAGCTAAAGTATTTTATTAAGTCTCTTGATAGACCCATCCTGCATGATGTAACCTTTAAAAACAAAGGTCAGAAATTTAGCTGTCCACTAGCACGAATAAGGAAGAAACGTTCAATACCTGTTGATTTAATTTAATAATTTTTAAATTTTTCCTTCATTCCCATTTAATTTCCCATTTAAAAGCAAATATAACCATTCCCATATTGCAGCATTTGAGTTTGAGAGAAATTTCATAAATTTCAAAGGAACATAGAAATGTAATAAAATAGAAAATGTTGACTTGCTTCATGCATTTAAGTGTCCTCTAACGCAAGGCATCTGCTGTGTTATTTCAGATCTTTACTACTAAATACTCAAATCCTGTTGTACAGTGAGCACTGTGTGCTCTGAAGTAACAACATTGCTCATGGCATCACAAATATGTATTTTGACAGGATTTGTGTATTTTCCAAGCTGATAGAGTCCTCTTCTTTTTCTAGGAACTATCTACAAGTCCTGCCCCTTCACTGAAAGTGCCAGTCTTACTTACAGGGTTCTACAATCCTATGTGAAGGCTTATGACATGAACAGACTTGAGCTCTGTTGAGCTTTCATTATTGACAGTGCATAAGGAGGAAAAATCCTATCTAACTTGACGTTTGGATTGTTTTGATTTTGCTAGGGCCTGCCTACATCTTTTCTGAAAGAAGTAGAACCAACAGAAATTATTTTCAGGACCACTTGCAAAATCGGATACTGGGGACAGAAAAGTCAGGCAGAGGTGAGCACAGAAACCACTGAATCAGATTGGAGCAATTGTCTTGTTCTGGTTTATGTCCTGAAAAATCAAAATATAAGTTAAAGGAGCCATAACCTAGAAGAGCATAGTGCCATCAAAGCATTCCTAAATTCTGCAGTAACCATAATCTCCTGAGTTCACTTAGGAAGGTGGTGTGACAACCATAAGAAAACTCTCCACCCTTGAGAACACTCCTGTCACAGCTCATCTGACCAATTGTGCAACCTGACAGAGGAGTCATGCTTGGGTCACAGAAGCTGGACTTCCTTTGTATGAGCATAAGGTGGAAGTACTGTTTTTCAGTCTTGTTCCAAATGGTGCCAATCTCAAAACACCTCTAGCTATGTATCACCGTGACAACATTGTAAATTCACTCATTTGCAATTCAGAAGGATTTTCTCCAGCAGTATCAGCTGGTTTAAAAAGCAGGCATGTTTTTGTGCATGGAAAAAAGTAGACGTTAAGCTAAAAATAGGCTGGGAAGTTAAAATAGTAATAGAAGAAAACATTCATGAGGTTTTCCTTATGCTTGTTAATATCAGGGCTGCTACCGGAGAGGGTGGCAGGGATAAAATCACCTCAGTTCCGACACCAGGTATAACAGGAAGAAAGATTCAGAAGTACAAACACAAACCAGTGACTATTAGCAGTGTTCTGTCTGCCTCTGTGTTAAGAAGTGCCCATAAATTACCTTAAGAAGTTGGCCAAAGAATTTCAACATGTTATCACTTAGTAGCATGATACTAAGCATACCAGATGGCATTTCCCAGGAATGTCAAACAAAAATCTCTGATACAGTAGGATTTTGACTTTTTTTAATTCTTGGATGAAGGCACAAGCTGGTTTGTGCTGCCTGAGCACCAGGATTTTAGGGAGTGATGGCTGCAATATCTACCTCTGCTGCAAAAGAACAGTGAATGTGGTGGCATATTTACAATGACAAAAGCTTAATAATTCTTAAAAGTCCTATCTCATCTTTAAGACCACAAGAGAAGAAATGATGCCTTCAGCATTTCAAATGTGATTGCTTTTTCAAGTGTCACTTAAACATCTATAAATTCAATATACAAAGCAACATAGAACACCACTGTCTGGCTTGGCAATTACTTTGGCCCACTGCAAAACTAACAAGTTTATCAAGTCAAAATTATTATTACTTTGTAAAGTATATTAGCAAATCCTTTCATTACTCAAGGTCCCTATGGAAGTCTTCTATCTAAAAATGTCTCCTTACTTCTTCCACCCTATACTACCTGCTTGCTTCTCCACAAATTAAAATTCTTATCTCCTTGCCACCCCCCCACTTACTGCCTTCAGCATTTCCCACCCCACTCTGAGCCTCAACAAATCTCCTGTCACAGGGTCTAAGGCCAGATCCGACACTTACCTTCCCCTGAAGAACCAGTTCTGGTCCTGGCATTACCTCAGGTGGCGCAAACCCCGTGGCAGAACAAAGCCAGCAAGGTTTACCCTGTGTTACCCAACTCATAGTAACTGCGGACAGATATTATGTGTTCTGTGGCCAAAGTAACACACTTTCAGCTTGACAGAGGAGAGCAAAGTGTTCAGCATGCTCGTACCTATGGCCAGCTGAGAACTGCCTCCACAAAATCCGATTGCAGAGGCATCACAGAAACACAGTACGCGATTGTCTGTATGACAAGGGGAAATTTCAGATTTCCATGACAAAGAAGAACACCCATCTGGTAGGTGCATGCTTTGTTATTGCTGTTAAGATTAGGAAATGGGAGCAACTGAAGAAGAGGCTTCAGCCTTGCTCGTGAACACATATGTGCAAATACACAAAATATGCAGAGCTACTGCTGCTCCTCCTCTCCTGGCTTAAGAGGGAACCCCAGCTGAAACTTTCAAACACAAGCCTGCCAGTTGTGTAAACAACATTCGGTTGCTACTGGTTTCAATGCGTAACTAGCAATTGTTTTCTGTATGTATTACACCAGCTGCTGCTGACAGCCCAGAGCCAAGGTGCTAGAACCATGCCAGCGCTGCAAAGGAAACCCCACAGTTTCGCAGCAAGCATCAGGGCACACAGAAAAAGTAAAAGAGAAACATGCAGAAAAACAAGACAGATCAGTTGCACACGAAGTTTTAACAGCAGTGCACTACCTGAGGCACAAGCGAAGACAAGAACGCCATTTCTGACTACAGTGTTCAAACAATTTCACCCACACTATGCTAAACCGAAAGGGGAGTTAATTAAGAACATGCCCCCAAAAGGAATAGTGCCTACTTTCTGATTTCATCACATGAAGGAAAGCCTTGACAGCCAAATGCCACAGAAGCAGAAAGCGAGTAACATTAAGGACAAATAAATTATGGAGAAAATAAAAGCTGTACTGCAAAATCAGCAATGCTCTCACCCCCCACCCGCTCCCCCGTTACAATAAACTCCTCTAAAAACACAGAAGATATTCTTGTATAATATAAACTCACAGATAGGGAGTTTTATTCCTTCCTGGATGAAATTATCTTCATTTTTGCCCACTTTTCACCAATCGAAAATTTCAACACAATTCTAAAAGCCCATTACCTCTAAAATTCTTTCTGCAGTGTCCAATGTGTAGATATCAAGTCTAATATTGCTGCCATCAGCAAGGTGAACATCCAAAAAGGCTGTCTGGGTTTAGATCTGAAATGTGTCCTGTCACATAGAAAGAGAACACTGTTTTATTGCTTTCCATATTGCTGGCACCCTTCTGAAGGTGCTGGTGCTCCATTTCCCTCTTTACTCCAGTAAAATAAACATTTGATATTACTGTTTACCAAGCAGTAAGTTACTAAAATTACTGCTAAATCTTGCAGATGACAAAAAAAAAAAACATATGCAGAACAGCAAGTGGGAAGATACTGAAGAATTAGAGGAGGGTCACTTTGATGTTAAGCTGAGCACAGGTTACTTAGTGTGTCTCAGTGTCTGTAGCAATGACGCAGTCACTGATCTAGGAAGCAGAGACTCCGAAAAGAGGAGGTGGGTAAACGGCTGCATGTGAATACTTAAAGCCATAATCTGGCCCAAAGGAAAAAAAAATGCATCTCTGTACCTATAAATAAGAAATCCCCAGTGAGAATAATGAAGCTGTGGTATCTTAATACATTAGAGCCACTGCTACTGGAATACTGTGCACAGTGCCAGTGCCCAAGGCTCAGAAACACTGCAGAGAGGAGACAGATGCAAAGAAGAAAGCTGAAAGCATTTAGGTCATGAAAACAGGCCTCGCAGCAAGTGACCTCAGAAAACTTTCTGATGTCTAGACATAATAAAGGGGTTATACTGCAATCAGGAATACTGAAGTACAGAAGCCAGATCCACTGGCTGTCAGGTGGTGACAGACACAGTCAGACTAGAAGTAAAGCACGCATTTCTAACAGGGAGGCAGCACACAGAAATGGTGTGTTCTTCACTGGTTTTACATCAAGACTTTACGTTTCCCTAAAAGACTTTCCCATCTCAAACTCAGGAAGCCCCATGCCTTGCGGTGCACGAGAAGTCAGGCTTACTTGTTTCAAGAGGATGGAAACTAGTTTGAGAGCTCTCTTGAGGGTGAGGCAGCAGAAACTCATCACTGCAACTCCTCTTCCCGTTGACTGCCCTGTATCAGAGGACAGCAATGGTCCTTCTGGAATCTTTATTAATTAAGGAAAGGTACTTCCCTTGAGATCCATAATGGAAGAAAATTCTGTAACTTCACATACTGCATGCAATACTAAATCTTAATTCCTTGCAATCGCTTCTGGTAGCCTGGTGGAAGATACGGGAAACCCCCTGGAGCCCTTAGGTTTCACATACTCTTGGTGTTTTGCTGCAGAGTCTCCATGGTGCCTGTATATAGGAACATCTTCTGACTCCTGTGATGACAGCAAGAGCAAGGTGGCAAGGCTAACATTAATGCTGCTCCATTAACCCCATTTGTGTACCCTGGTACCTGCTGAGATGTGAGGCTCCAGTGAACTAACTCAACTCAAACCAGTAACTTTTTGGAATCAGACCAATAACTTTTTGGAATCAGACCATATTTTCCAGTAAACCTGGCTCAATTAAGTTATTTCAAAGTAAGATCAAATGCAAACAAAATTATGTGTTTTCCTCCACATCATCTAAAAATTACAAACATGTCAACAAAAATTTGTAGAATGATACGTGAGGGAAAAAGTGTCTTGAGGAAAACCAAACCAAACCAACCTTTCACATTTAAACAGACTTTACACAGACCTTCCTGACACCCAGTATTTCACCTAGCTGCATGCCTACGCATCTGTTTCCATGTATTAAAGAACAAGAGAACATCTTCAAGACATTAACCACTGCCCAGTCTGAAGTCCTGCTGGGAATCCACACAGATTTAATCTTTATCCCCACACTAATATCCTTCTTATCCAGGAGACAGGTCTAGTCATTCTTCTTAGTTAAAATAAACATTTCTTTGCTTCTGTGCAGATATAAAAGCCTCTCTCACTCTTACATAGAGAATCATCTCCTGTGCTTACCTGAGTAAGTGGGTCCTTTCCAATTCAGATCATACTATGAGTACTTTATTAATTTCCTCAAAGAGGAAGGGGCCAACACTTCCTCACAAACGTCTTTGGCACACATATTTTGGTATGAAACATTTCACATGTGATAGAAGTGTATGTGAAACATGGAACAAACATGGGATGCAAACATCAGAATGAGATAAAGACGTGTAACTCATCATTGACTCCCAGTAAACAGCAAGCAGGTCACTATACAGCCAGTTTGCTGCCCAGGACTCAGCAGTGCTGGGGTTGAAAGGGTGCAAAGGCTCACACACCGCAGTAAGGACTGCTGGCGTGGGCTGTTAATGCTGAAGCTCCCACGGAGAAAGGACATGGAGGCATTTATGCATCCACTTTTGCCAGATCCTCACTGCTGCTCTCACAGCCTGAGCACAGTGCACCTTCTTCACCGTGGCAGCCCAGGGTCAGAGACACAGGGGTCACCTTACCCTTCTGCCATTCAGAGAGGGAGTCGCCTCTCAGCACCCTACCCTGCTCCGCCACCTTGCTACTCAGCAGCCATGAGGGGCAGAGGAAAGCATGGTCCAAACTTTCAGTTACCTCCAAGTGATTTGAATTCTCCAAGAACACTATGCAACGGATTAGTAGGCAGATTAATTTGAGGATCTACAAGAAAGGAGATATCAGAGAGCAGAAAATCTCAGTCTCATCTAGAACAGTCACATTAAGTATCACTGTTTAGTACTTAAACCAGTGGTTTACACCACATTATTTTAAAACTGCTTTAAGTTTCTCTTATTTGACTCTACTGAAGTACAAATACAGTTTCATTTCACGGTCTTGGGTACAAATTCTCTGCTTACTTAACTCTCACTTTTGATTACTGTTCTTTTAATATTACTATGACACAGCAAACCAAAAATAAGAATTATCTTAAACTGCTGGATTTGGGGATTTTTTTCCTGCCTTTATCATATGTTTTTACTCAAGAAGACAGAACCATTCATGCCAGAAACTCCACACATTGTTCTGTGTTATAAATATTTGTGCTTAACTTCTTATCAGCAAAGTTTTGTTGAGACCAAAAAAAATTACTTACATAAAAACAAAAGGAGGAAACAGTGCAATCTGTAAGGCAGGAGAGGACAGTGTTAAGTGAAGAAATGCAACTACAGACACGTCCTAAGTTTAATACAAATACAAAGGGAAGAGCATTTATCAGTGTTAGCGGTAATCCAGTTAGTGAGTACACATGGCAATCCCAATCACTTCCAAATGGACAGAAAAATACTTTTGAAAGAATTTGCAGCAGCAAGTCAGGAAAATTAAGATCCTCCAACTACTATTTAGTTTTGAAAAAAGTAGTGGAGTCATTGTCTCATCTACTCAAAATAGGCACCAACATTAAGAAACCCCTGTATTTGGCAACAGTACATGTGCAACACTACTTTTCACGTTTCCTGTACTTTTGCTCCTGAAATTCAGGGAAGGCGCCATGTGATGAGAATTGGATACTTTCTTGTATCCCTTATTACTGCTTATTTGAATCTTCCCTTAATGCTGTCACTATTACCTGTGGTAAAGTCTCCTGAAACACCTAAAACTGCTACGTTCTCCCTGCTTGCCTGCCCCAGTGGCTTAGCGCACAGCTCAGCCATTAATATAAGAATACAGAGCTGGTGAGGGATTTTCTTCATTTTTTTTGCTTTTGATGAAAGGAACTGTTCTGCAAAAAAAGAAATCCAAACAAAAAACAACCCCACACACCAAACCAAACAAAAAACCCAAGTAAACAAGTAAAAGACCTCCCCAGAAGACACCTATTATATGATTCCCCCACTGGAAAAAAGTTTCCATTAGGAAATTTAATTTTAAGTGGTTTTGTTTTAACAGAATTCAACACCAATCTGAACCCTCTGTGAGGTCCCAATGGATTTGTTGCTCTTAGCCGAGCAACAGGCCATAAAAACAGAAAGAGTAAGAACAGAGGATCCTTATTACAACATCTTCGAAAAAACAGTGGGTCAGGGAACTCAATTGCATCTTAATGTTGAAAGAAAAATAAAACAGATATCCTTGTATTTAAGTTCTTCAGAATTCTCTATGTCAGAAACCTTCCCCCTGGCCAACACATACTAGAAGTCTGAAAGTGTGGGAACTTCCCACATGAAATCAGATTTTTGGCCAGCTGCACTTTTGAAATAGAAGTTCATAAATAAGAAATCCAACCTTGTTTGATATGAAAGAAATAGCATTTTTAGAGCAGCACTGAAATCACAGATACTCAGTCTGACTTTTGTTGGCCAACCTAGACATACAAACACATTTGTGTGTTACTGCAAGTGAGTTCAGAGCAATATTACAGGCGCCTATTCCTCCGCTGCGTGCACAAGTGATGAGTTGTGACTGCACAGAGAAGCAAAGGCTGCGTGGATGGAGATGGGGGCTCCATCCAAGAAAACACACTCCATGATCAGACCAGCTTTGATTCCTGGTAACACCTGCAGATTTCTGAGTTACATTTTACCCAGTCTCAATAGCATACACACCACAGCTCTCATGGTATTCAATCCTTGAATTCATGCTTGCTCCTCAGAATGAAAATCAACTTATTTTGGAGTCCTTTGATGAAGGACAGCATAAGAATGCTGCTTTTTGCCTGTTATGAGGCACTAATTGGCTCTTTTTGCTCAAGTACTCAGAAACTTTTAGTCTGTCCTTGTGCCGATGCTAAAGGCTGCTGTTTTCCAGCAATACAGACTGGAAAAGACCAGCCTCCTATATCACCAGCTCCAAACCTCTGCTGCTGCAAGGAAATATGCCTCAATTTTATTTATAAATGCATAGACTGGCAGCCCTCACAGCTGCATCCTGGATACCCCACATTACTCCATGAGTGCCCAATACAAAGACAGATCATGATCTCAGATTACATGCAAGGATGTAGATGAGCTGCACTAACCTGAGACTGACAGGGACATATGTACCTGCTCATACTGTATTTCTCCTGATGAAAAAGGAGAATACACAACAAAGCCACAACAGTCTCATCTCGTTAATGGCTTCTTGCAAGAACGTGCCATCTGTCTTTAGTGGCTGGAGGCAGTGGGGTATATTCTGAATCCGTATCTCGAGCTTGGTCACTGGCCAAGTGAAGAGTGGAGGGGCAGGGAGGTTATGGGTTAGATTGTTCAACTCTGCTATCTGACAGGGTTGGCAAATATTTGAGCAATGTTCGTTTTGAGCGATGTTTCGTGCCAAGTTGCTTCTCCACATGTCAGGAGCCCTGCTGTCCCCTGACAACTTCTCCTGTGAGATGAGGTTGCTGGGGGAACAGCCAGAGCATGCCTGCTACAAGGAGAAAACTGTAGCAACATACAGCAGGTAAAGGTGGTGCTGGGCAGAAACAGGAGCCTGGAAAGCAGAGTTAACCTGCATGAAAAGAAGTTTGAAAAGTTTGCCCTGTTGGATATGGCCAGGGGGACGTAGCTGGTTAGTGTGAAGGTGAGTGCAGGTATGCTCAACCCTCAGGCAGCTGCATTAAAGCCATGGGCCTGGCATAGCACTCCCACTCCACGGTTTCTGGTCTCTGTACACCCTTCACTCCCCATTCAGAAGTAAAACACAGGACAAGGACAAAAAAGATCTTAAATTCAGTTTAATTTTTCCTGTGTGTTTTCTGTTTTAATCAGTGACATATACAAATATCTTCAGCTAGAAGCTTAAATACTGCTATTTTTAAAACAAGCCAAGAAAATGCAGCAAGCACTAGCAGACTACTTGAGAGGACAGCTCTATTACTTCTCATAAAGAAAAACAGAAGTGGAGGTGGAGAAAGCAGAAGAATTTTCAGTAAAAAAAACGTAGTCTAGCAATCTTATTCATGTCTGGTTTCATATCGTCTCCTTCTATTAGAACTGAAAGTTTCTGTCATAAGAGCTGCGCTGTTTTTTCCTGCAGACAGATCTGTGCTCAGTAAGTAGCTGTGATGGCAGAAAAGTGGTTGAATGTTTTCTGGTCATCGCCACCAACATGCCACCACGTTGGCTGGCAGGTCACTAGTTTCAGGTAGCCAAGATGAACAGGTCAAAGCCAGCCCATGCCATTGGCAGAAAGCAGCATGCTATTTCGTTATTTAGATGATGTCTTTTTCTTGAATCTTTCATTGATTGTCCCTCTTGCAATGTAACATAAACAAGAGCAAGTTTGGGTAATGTCTGGTTGTAACACTGCATTGCAATAGTGCTGAAACCCCAACTGTATTTTCACTCCTAAGCAACGTCCAGGATGCTGAGTGTGGCCCTCATATCTTCAACAATGGAGAAGGAAAGAACAGTACAGAGGTGCTTTATAGACAAACTTTGCGTCTTTCAAAGCTGTTACAGAAATTTTGTCACTCTGCCAGAAAATATCTCACCAGTCACGGTACACTACTAAATACTGGAACATGCACAACAAAGCCAGTCTGTGGAGTGAGATTCTTTAACAGGCAAAATGAACGCTTACTCAGCTGTCAGTTACACCAATTAAAGGCACTGTGCACAGCTAATGACAGTGGATGCACTCCCATCTTTCACAGAGCTATCTGATCTCTCTTAGGAGTTTTTTCTTTACCATAATGAAAGAACATATAAAGCACTGCTGCTATTTGTATTATGAAGCAGTAATGCATGTAAGCACAACTATTAAAATTTTAAATTGTAAACAAAAAAAAAGATGGAGAACTATTATCTTTGCTGAGGGGGGGCCCTAAACATCGTGTATGAAAATCCATGGTACCAAGGAACAGAAATTTGGGTTAATTTTATGTCTTGAGAACGTACTGACCTTGCACTAGCATTGAAGATATGATTCAGTGCCTACCTGGAACTCTACAAAACAACTGAGTGCTCTTGGCAGCACAGTCACTAAATGCCTTAATAAGCACAGGTTTACAGTACATAACTGTAAATCAAGTAAGTATTGCACATGTGCTTATCAAGTCACCCTTCTTCACCTAAAGGGCCTGCAGTAAAGGAAAACCTAAATATACAACATCGTTTCTTGATAGTACATTAAAAAAAAAATCAATGATATTGGCATACCAAAAGACATCTTTAAACATGGCAAATATGCTTTTTTAAGAGTTATTTCCTTACAGAACTTTGTCAGAAAGTCAGTTGGCAGCTTTTGAGGGTAAATTGCAGGCATTCCTGATGGATTATCTTTCCTTAGCAGACCTGTTATCAATCTAATTAAGACTTAGCAGTAATTGCTAGCAATTATCTTTAGGGCTATAACAGACAATTGATCAGAACTAAAGAGAGACTGCTTCTCACAAAAGAAACCCCTAACCAGAAAGAGACTTTTCATTCACTGTCTTGAGCACTTCAGTTAATCTGAATTTAAGAAACAGTAAATAAACTGTATCCCTTTATTTACAAAGGATATAGGCAAAACCTTCCTAGAATCACACTATTTTCTACAACCTTTCTGAAATCCCCTTACAGACCTTAACCACACATCGCAAGTGAAGAGCTCTCGAGTCACAAAACTTGGTTCTTCAAAACCTCCTCTCTCTGCAAGCGATGTTACAGCAGCACCAGCAGCATGCCAAGCACTTCCCAGAAAGCTAAAGCAGCAGCTTCTTCCTGAAAACGCTGTTGGAGTCTTATTGAACCCATTGGCTCCAACACTCTGCTACCCTCATGAGAGCCACAGCAGCTGGAGAAGAGGGAAGGGAAAAATGACACCTTGCAATAGTCAGACACAAGCAAGAACTATCCAGGCTACAAGCAAATGGCAAGTTCAGGAGTTACACTAGGCCAGGACTAAGTAGAAGGCAAATATCCTATTTCTAAGTCGGTTCATTATTTTCACCTCCACACCTTGCTAACTGAACCCAGCTGTCTGGCTGAAGTCAGTCTGCATCCAGGTAGCACAGGCAGAGCTTCCAACCATTTGGAAAAATTGAGTAATCACACCTAAGAGTCCTTCAGGAGTCACGACTGACTTCTAATTTTACATTTATGACAAAGTTAGCATTATAGCAGGTAGCATATATGCTCACAAAAATCAATGATTATTCTCTTTTCTCCTGTCCTCCTACTCTCTTCCTCCAGCTGCCCATGCCTGCCAAAAAAGGATTATACATATTATGGAATACATTAAAATAGATTTCAAACTCATTTAGGTTGCAACAACACAAATACATGCCAGATTCTGCCCATCACTACAGTTGCAAGATAAGAGAACATGACATTTTCACAGCAGTCATCAATACACTTATCAGTCCAAAGCACTGACACGACCAAAAAGCATTTACAGTTGCAAAATCCAAGAATGTGTGTAATCCTTCTATTGAGCTCTCACAAAGACTCTTCTGGGAACTGTTTAGAGGCAAAAGATTCAACAGATATGCCACAGGACATAAAAACAAGGCAAATAGTTCTTTCCATGAGAGAAACAAGTTTGTACATGGACAAAACAATAGCAATACTATTCTCATTGCCACCCAGGCTTCACAGGGAGCTCTCTGTCATCGGAACTCAGTGCTTTACAAGACAGACCAATATGCTAAGAACACAAGTAAAGGAAGACAACAAAGGAAGCCTTGAACTCAGAAGGTAGGATAATATTTCAACTCTTTCATATAACAAACTATTTGGCTGAAAATTCAAAACTTTCCCGCTGCAACTTTCTGAAAAACCCTATGAAGACATCATTATTGGTAATATTTGAATCCAAAGTAACTGAAAAACAAGAGGAAAAGGGGAAGAGAGGAAATCAAACTTAGCCAAAAGATGAAAAATATGGCTGGTATCTAAAAACAAGATGCACACGACATGACTGTTGGTTAAATAGTCAGTGCTACCTTACTCTTATGCACAAAACCCCCAAAGCAGAGACTTTTTCAGGAACAAAAACTCTCTGAAAGCTTGATTCTTCCGCTAGTTGTATCAGCTGGCTAATAAAAGCATGATGTCTCTCTACAAATCCTACCTCATTTACAAACAGACCTGAAAGGACTAGAGAACCACAATTACATTATCTCACAATAACATAAGACAGTTCCACTATAGGTTTAGGCAGTAGTTCATCACTTGGAAGTGTAAAAATTCTATGCTATCGGCAAATTATCTCAAGAGCAGGATAAGCTATATTTGCCTTCCCAAGATGTACATTACTAAGCAGAGCAAAACTGTGAGTTTGCCTGGAAACATTCTTTCACCTGAATCAAAGCAATATGGCATCTGGTCAGTGAAATAAGACTCCTGTACTATGTTGAGACATTACTACTAATTAGATTTTTCAACTCAGCAATTAGTGCCACTAAATCCTCTGAAATATGACGTTTTCCCTCTAGCCCCAGCTGCCCAAGTCTTTCACATGACTCCAACAGCTGAAGCTTGAAGAAAAAAGTTTACTACTGCAAGAATTAGCAATACTTTTTTCTGCCTATTGGCTGAAACCTTGCAGCTCCGCTTTCCCTGCATTGGCGACACACCCTGGTTTTGAGTTCTTGATATGCATGAATAGCTCCGAGATAGCATAAGGGAGTCAGATAACACTACATGCTTTGGTTTTATGTAAAGCTAACAGTAACAACTAGTATAGAGTGCTTTTTATCTTTTAAGTCCTTCATATACGTGATCTTCCCTGAGGGACTGAAAAAGGTTATCTCTGCTCTACAGGCAGGCAAACTGAGAAGACACAGCAAAAATTTGCCAGAAGTCAGAAAGCCAGAGCCACTTTGATGACAAGGAGGTGCTCTCTGCTCCCTCTGTGTTCCAGCCATGTCTCACCTACACAAAGCTGTGCCACCTGTTATCATTGGTTTGCATAAGCCAAGACTCTGCCCTACTTAAAAAAGAATAGTTAATTCACCTCAGTGCCAGCTGCTTGGAAAGCTTCTTGAGATGCAATTGTGTGTCCTCAGGATTTGGGCTACCGAGAAGAGAAACTTCTCCTGATCAATTAGACTTTTAACATCTCAAAGAATTGAAGAAAAAAGCCCATAAACTTTAAGTGTGTATTTGAGTACAGTGTTGAATATCTACCGGAATATCAGCCACCAACATGAAATTTCATTCTAGCAGAACAACCAACCCAACAGCCTAAGCTACATTTTAAATGCAAGTCAACAAAAACAACCACTGTACCTGGTGGTGCCAGGTGCTGGCTGCCCTGTCAGGTCAACACAACCATAAGAGATGGGTCCCCTGCCCAAAATATGCTTCTGACCATTTTTTTTCTGAGGCTCTGGGTTTTCTTCTCCAATCTAAAGCCATTACACTAAAGACATGTTTATAAACCCCGAGCCAGGGTGCCCTGTGCACTGATGTTTTCTCTTGACTGGACCTACTTGACCAGACAGGTACTTCCAAGCCATCCTGTCCACAAGCTGTCCAAAGAGAGGACAGTCATCCTTTGGCCTTTCTGCGTGTCAAACAGCTTCTTTGCAGACACTACGTGCAGCTCTCATCAACAACACACAGCAGCCATTGGGGCCTGTCCTGCCTCAAAGCCCCCAACCCAGCACTGAGGCTGGGCACAGCTCCACTTCCAGCTCCCCACCTCAGAGGGACCTTCAAAACCAAGTGGCAGGAAAGCCCACAGGAGACTGGATCATGAAAACAAGCTTAAAACTATGCTAGAAGCCCAGACAGAATGTTCCAGCCTGGTAGAAGTACTTATTCTTTCTTCAAGATTTCCACCTAGAAGAGACAGAGCAGCTTCCCCAAATATGACCATTTTAAGAGCTAACATCTCCAAAAAGGGAAGTAAAGATAGATGCCGTAGCTGGTGTTGGGTGTTTTTCACCTTTTTGCAGTAAATATTCCCCTCCTCAGCAGTAGACGTCATCAATTTTAAAGTATAGTTGACCAGAATTAATCATCTCCTGCTTAGTCTAATCCTCCAGGTCTGCTTTTTGGTGTCAGGTCCTGCCTATGTCATCTAGATGACCTATTTCACCATGGGCCATGCTCCATCATAACTGTGTAGATGCCAAAGTCTGGGTGAGAACCAGAAACGAAACTGCTAATCTGAAAAAATAGACCAACATTGTAACTATAAAGATATTATGTATGGATTATATACAGAATGAACAGGCTTCTGGGAATTTCCTTCTCAGTTACCTTATTAAATATTAGAAAAAGAAATAGAAGACACAATTCTAAGATTGAAAATGCTTAAACATGTTTCATGGGAAAATTAAAATGCAGCTCAGAGTCAGTATAAGTGCACCTCCCCATTCACCAGTGTATCCCCACCTCACGTGCTCTGTTACTGCCTGCTACCAGCTTCTGAACAGTTGCTCCCTTCAGACAATCATAGAATCATAGAGTGGTTTGGGTTGGAAGGGACCTTAAAGCCCATGCAGTTCCAACCCTCCTGCCATGGGCAGGGACACCTCCCACCCAACCAGGCTGCTCAAGGCCCCATCCAACCTGGCTTTGAACACTTCCAGGGAGGGAACATCCAACAATCCACAAATCCACAGTCCTTTTGTGGAGAACAACTGCACTTGGAGACTGCGAGGAATGGAGTCTGGGAGTGTCAAACAACAGAAGCACTTTCAGAATATGAAGTGACACATCAAGCACAGCATTGGGAGCTGGTCGAGGGAGGTGATTGTCCCACTCTACTCTGTGTTGTTGAGGCCCCACTTTGAATATTGTTTTCACTTTTGGGTGCCACAGTATAAAAAGGATATCATACTACTGGAGAATGTCCAGAGGAGGCCACAAAGGGTCTAGAGGAGAAATCACATGAGGAGAGGCTGAAGTCACTTCATCTGTTCAGCCTGGAGAAGAGGAGACTGAGGAGGTGGACCTTATTGGTCCCTTCCAACCCAGGTTGTTCTATGATTCTACGATGGGGAGCAGGAAAATGCACAGCAAGAGAAGAATGGCAGCTAAGGCACAGCATGGCAAACAAAAATTGTGTGTCCTGATTTCATATCACATGTTACAAGAGGACTTTGTAGAGGTGTGGTAGCAGTGCTTTGGAAATTACCACCCTGAAGATGAGAGGCGCAGCTAGTCCAGCATCACATCCAACAGAGGCCAGAGACAGACCTACTGTCCAGAGTAGTGTTCAAGAAATACTGTCAAGTATAATCATGCAGAAACCTGTCCATGGGGGAGGCTTATTTCTAATTCACATCCTGGATCCAACACAGAATTGTCACATCTGTGAAGCTTTGTGGACACCACATGTGATCTGGTCAGGAGGGTGAAATTACTGTATTCTGGAGTTTAAAACTTCTTGTATGTGTGCGTTTTTCTTCCTTAATGGAGTATTTCAAGTAAAATAAGCAGAATAGGATATAATAATTGTAGACGAACAACCTCACATAAGAATAAGGAAGACAATTAGGAGACAGCAGTGTAGCTGTGAGCTTCAAGACCCAGTATGGCAGCTACTAACAGGAGGAATGAAGGAATTAAGAATAAAAATCAGCTAGTGAGTTGTAAAGCCCAGCAAGAGGCAAACAGTGAGTTACAGAGGATGCAGAGAAGGGAGAGATTTTACTGAGAGCATTAATTTAAGTTAAAACCTCTTCAGCAAGAAACAGTAAGCCTTAAAGAAAAAGCAAGCAAATACATAAGCTGGTTTATTAGTTCAGATATGTTATCCAAAATGCTCCATTAATCAAAGCAAAATATTACTGTCAGTGCTGCCGCAGGAAAAAGAATTGCAGAGCTGGAGTATGAGAGCACACCTCAGCCAACACTGCTTTCCGTGGCAGTCCTGCTGCTGGCTCAGCTGCCTTCTAGCTGAGCTACTCCAACTCCTTGTACAGTCACAGAGTTGGAAGAGATGGACTGATCTCCATACAGGGTTACCTGGCTGAAAAACTGCTCTAGAACGGTCCCATCAATGCAATAAGGAGCACAGCAAGGAAGCTGCCAGAAGTACCATCTACCTGACTCACTGCCACAAGAAGCGTTCATAAAATAGGGCCCTAAATTGGGGCTTTCAAGGTAAATTAGGTTTTTCATCAGGGATAATGATGTGCACCCAAACTGACGGAAGAGCTGGGAGAGATCTTGCTTGGAGCCAACGACCAGTAAAGGCCAGAAAGATCAGCAAAGAGAAAGCTGGTGCCTACTCTGCTACCATAGAAAAACTCAATGTCACATGCTCCCTTTTTATTTTCCTCAGAAAGCCAGAAGAAGGATAGTGGGGAAAGAGATGGAGGCAACTCGGGCAAGAAATAAAATGAAAGCAGAGACGTAGACAGGCAGATTCATTCCGCAATAACCCACTTAAGTTAGCTGGGACCAAGTATTATTCTCTGGTGGCCACCATTTGCTAGAATACTCCAGGCCTGTGTTCCAGTTGTTTTGTAATTGCCTGGGTGGAAAGGGTCACTCCTGAGGTATGTGCTTGGGCAATTCAGGCCAAAGGATCCAACACTCGGTTAACCCCTGGCTTGTCCAAACCCCCTGCAACCAGACATGTGATTTGTCCAGACTGACCTCTACAGAGTTGTTCACAGTGCTAAAGATCCCAACAAAGCACTTGCACCTCTGTCCCTGGGGCCAAGGAAAAGAGGCACTTGGAGCCCATAGCTGCAGCTGCTTGGACAGTGTTTCTCATTAAGCCAGTTTACCATCCCTTCTGCCACATCCCTGGACTTCTTTCAGGATTTGCCTCAGCTGCTGCTGGACTTTACCCTGCAAACACGGTGACCCACCAGCAGCAGCACGGAGGGGGGTGGGTGGGAGGGAGGGTCAGGTGTGATGGGAGGGGAGGGGAAGGGAGGGCTGGGACTAGGTGCATCCTCACCATGGTGGGAGTGGGAAGGCACGCTCTGAGGACGGGGATTTGGGCAGGAGGTAATACCGAAAATGGAGGCAAATAAACTCTCTAAGACTTGTTTTGGAGTTTTAGAAAGCCAAAGCATCCTTTAATATAGCGCTGGACACATGAGGGAATGATTTCCATCAATCATGTGTAACAAGACAAGAGCTGGGGACAAAATAAATTTCCCACTTACAAGGACATGCATAAATTCTCCCAGAAATCTTATGCATATTCTGTTACTCTCCAAGGACTAATTTTAATTTCATTATAAACTTGAGAACAGCCAAATCTCTGCTGATTGGATCTCTGGAGCCAGCTCTGTCTGACCTTGCATTTTAGATAGGGAAAGACTGAAGACAGAGGTGATCATAGAAAAAGGCACATCTGTTCAGCACAGACCATATTTAACACAAGACGCTATCACCTCTCTCTGAACATTGTCTGGAAAAACTATTTGAAAAAAAACACGCTATCAAGAAAACGTGCTGTCAGAGGGACAGTCTGTCTGACTTTCAAAGAAATAGTTACTTAGATAAAACTTTAGTTTAGCTTAAATCCAAATGTTCCACTTTTTGTAATAGTAATGACTTCCTGTATCAGAAGGACCGCAGAATCCACCCCACGCTGGGCTCTTCCCACAGCTCTGCAGCCACAGCGATGCCGGAGTGCAGCTTCGTGGTGGGGTGGCGGTGGCGATGAAGGAGCAAGGGAGGCGACATAAGTGGAAGCGGGTGTGGCACAGGGCTGGCTGGGCTAAGATGGGCTGGGCTGGGCTGGGCTGGGCTAGGCTAGGGAACAGGGCGGGGGAGGGGGGATTGGCAATTAATGGTCACCAAGCACCAGGCAATGCCAACAGGGGAAGGAGCCTGGCTGGGCAGGGTGTCAGGGGTGGCCCAGGCACTGAGGAGCTGTGACAGAGCGGAGATGGAGGTGTGGACAGTGTGGGGCAGGGGCTGATGGGTGATAATTAGCTGTGAGGTGATTGTAATTCACCGTTTTCTAAAACCTGGGACTAGGGACTGGAGCACGTTCCCTGTGAGGACAGGCTGAGAGCTGGGGTTGTTCATCCTGAAGAAGAGAAGGCTTTGGGGGGACCTTAGAGCAGCCTTCCAGTACCTGAAAGGAGCTACAGGAAAGCTGGGCTCTATCAGGGAGTGCAGGGATAGAACAAGGGGTAATGATTTTAAACTGAAAGAGATGAGATTTAGATTAGATATTAGGAAGAAATTTTTTACTGTGAGGGTGGTGAGGCACTGGAAGAGATTGCACAGAGAAGTCGTGGATGCCACATCCTTGGAGGTGTTCAAGGCTAGGATGAGGCTTTGAGCAACCTCAACCAGGGGAAGGTGTCCCTGCCCGTGGCAGGACAGTGGAATTGGATGATCTTTAAGGTCCTTTCCAACTATGATTTGAGGGACGATCTCGTGAAAGGGATGCGCAGCAGGTTTATGAGGAAAGAAAGTTCTTTTTTCATACAGTGCCTCACTGGAGGTCAAATATAGTCCAAATGACAGGTTCATCTTTGATCTGAGACTTTTGTTCGTTGCTTCTTACCAGATGATAAAGGCAAGTTGTGCTTGCTGTATTTCATAGCTTCCTTTAGCATATTTCACGTACTCCTGAGGGAAACGTGCTGCGGGAGCCAGGCTTTCTAGTGTGAACCACCCTGGAAGACCTCGTAGCCTCAAATGAGCAGTGCTGCTGGATACGTGAAATGAGTTCACCAGCAGGGAAATGCAGGTGAAATGCCTTCCTTGCGAACTGGGGGAGTGCAGCACTCTGGCTTCACCAAAACGCCCTTCATCGGAGGAGGAAAGCTATTTCAGGAAAGCCATGACTCACTGATTTGGGGAAACCCTTTCCCAGTGGAACAAGGTTTGCACGTACTTTTCACAAAACAGGATTAATGGGTATTCTGAGAAAATGGAGAAGAGCAAGTAAAATAACATTGCGTAACATATTTGATGATTTTCCATCTTCATCCGTGCAGCCAAATATAACCACTCTGACAACTTATGGAGTGCCCACACAAGAACCCTCTTACAGAGCCAATTTTGTGGCTCCCAGCGTCACAACTACCCTGTTCTATCTGGGAGATGAGGCACCTGCACCCTGGAGATGTCTGGAAGAGCTTTCCTTCCCCTCCTGAGCAAGACCCCTGTGTGCATCCTCGTTCATCCCAAGCCACATCTCCACTTAGAACCTGGGAGGCAAAGTGGCTTCACGGTGAGTTTGATGGAAAAATGTGAAGTATAGGCAGACAGAGGAAAGATCTATGCTTTGGGCCATGAGCAGGAAGCATCTTCTTCCTCTGCTGTCATTCTTGGCTGATTTCCTCTATGGAAAACTACAGGAGGAAAATCAAGCTACCTTTGGTGGCAAATGTCCCTAACAGTGAAAAGAGATAAGGTTAAGCAAGCATCCACTCATAATATGTTTAGGACCCACTTGTGAGTTCTAATCTCTGTTTTATGCCATTTGCTAACTTCAAGTTTAACCTAGACAATGTGTAACCCAAGGTCCCTGTCACTGCGATGTGACACAACCACTTAGCATGCCCAGGGCTTCATTTTTGTTTTCTGGATGTAAAGTGTGTGCTCAGAACTATAAAAAACCCACATGCTTCTGGACAGGTATAGCCAGCTGGCACGTGGCTTGATTAGGGATATATCTTTAGCAGGTTATGTGGGAAGCAGGAGACTATTTGGCATAGATACATGGCTCTCGGTACTTACTGTGGGACAGGCCCAGCTCATCATTTCCTAATACAAGTGAGAAATCTAAGAGAAATTTTAAATTATTTCTTGAAAATATCATTTTCTTTGTTCTTGTTACCCAAGTCCTTCAAAGGTAGCTCCAAAAACACGTGTGGTCTTAGCGTGGCTGAAAACATGTTTCGAATTTGCATTCACTTCAAATGCCACCTCCTAAGGAATTGTAACCCTTCCAGTTGCGGTTTCATTTGGATGCAGCTCAGTGGACTCACAGTTGCCTAAGGAACAGCAGTTAGGCTGCTGGATGTGCTGAAAGTTCTGCCTGCCTTGTTGAAGAATTGATATCTTGGGGCGGGGGGGTTGTGTGCTCCTCCTGTCTAGTCAACTGAGGAAAAACCTGTGAACAGCAGAGGCAGTGAGTGAGATGCTGAGACCTTGTGGCCTTCCTATGGCTTTTCATTCCAAAGGTGGTGCAGACCCCTTTGTATCCCTTGCCACGACATTGACGAGACAGCTCATTGATCTAATGGGACATAGGATGTGGTGCATCTCTTTGTAAGGAAAGGACTATTTGATCAAAAGGAAAATGGGAAGGAGGCAAGAGAAAGAGGGCAGTTTAATTCAAAGTGCCTGCTTGTATCATAAAATGCAATCTGAGAAGAACTGAGCCATTTTTGAGAGTAGCCTCCAATTCCAGTAAATCCAAGCCTGTGCTGGATTTCCTCAGGAGGCATTTCTAATGTCAAATTTCTTCTCAGGGACAACTCATGTACGTGGGAAGCTACGATGAGTTCACTAGTAGTAAACTACTCCAACAGGGAGTGAAAATGTTGCTCCTGTTCAGGGAGCAACTGCAATGGAATCATCAATCCTAGAAATTGATCTTCCTATTTAATCACAAGTAGGATGGCCAGAAACACATCACCTATGAAAGCCTAGTGAATTATGCTCCCAAGGACAACACTGTGGCGCATGTCAGTTTGGAGAAAAGCTCCTGGACATACTGAGAATAAACACAAATCCTGGTTTTGTTTGGGAAGAGGCTTTTGTTCTCCCCCACTAGTTATTCCAGGCAGAAATATGTCTATTAGATGCAGAATTCAGAAACCCACTTTGCTATAAATCCTAATCCAAAATGGTGAGTAGCTCTCTTTCAATATCCACTTGTCCAGAACAATCAAGAATGCTCTCAACAAAGAAATGCATTTAGGTGCAAGGATTGAAGATATCATTTATTCAAGGGCAGGCACTTCATTAGTGTAAACTGGCAACTACAGTGACATTGCCTGACTCAGAAACATCTTGATTTCCACCACCTCGTCACCTCCTTTGGGGACAAGGTGGTGGAAATCCATATTTCATAGAATCATGGAATCATTAAGGTTGGAAAAGACATCATAAGATCAATTCCAACTGTCAGCCCAACGCCACTGTGCCTACTAAACCACGTCACAAAGTGCCACTTCTACATATTTTTTAATACCTCCAGGGAAGGAGATTCCACCACTTCCCTGGGCAGCCTGTTCCAGTGCTTCACCACTCTTTCAGCAAAGAATATTTTTCTAATATCGAGTCTAAATCTCCCCTGGCACAACTTGAGGCCATTTTCTTTCATCCCATCACTTGTTAATCGTGAGAAGAGACCAGCACCCACCTTGCTACAACCTCCTTTCAGGTAGTTGTAGGGAGCAATAAGGTCTCCCCTCAGCCTCCTCTTTCCCAGGCTTCAGCAGAACAGTGAAGAGAACGCATGCAATCCAGATGACAAAACCTTTGATTTAGCTACCCTTAACACCACATTCTGCCTGGGAAAGTGGACGGTGAATACCGAACCATTCACTCATTCAACTCTGCGTTCACTTCCAGAGCAGGTTTTTGGCTGCCGCTAAACTCCAAAGCATTTGCTGTGGTTAAGAGTGGAAGACAAGAAAAGAATAAAGGAATGAAATACCAGAGGATCCAGCAAAATCAGCTTAGCACTGGGTGGCTGCAGGGTGGTAGAGGATCAGCGTAAGCCTCTGACACATGCTAGAGGGAATGTGCGGCAAAAGGAAGTGACTGCTGTTTCAGCTGCCTGTTAAGACACAGGAACACTGACAATGCTTTACTGCTCCTGAATACATTGATTTTTCTGTTTGGTGCATTGTTTTACAGTAGGACTCCAAAGATTCATTGATAGAGGCACTAACACACATTACTCCTTATCTCTCAGATTAAAAGAAATACAGAAGACATTGATTAAATAGGTGCCTGTAGTGCACAGTGGGGAGTTACCGTGTCATCAGGGGTGGGAAGAAATAAACCCAACCAGCCCAGGGTTTTGTTGTCTTAAGCCATCACAATTGCCTCACTCTTCCTTCCCACCACAAACGTTCCCTGGTATTTCAGGCTGGTGCAGATGCTGGTGCTTGACACACCCACAAACCTTTGAACCACCACCTCCTTTACAGGATTTACCATACAAGTTCAAAAATTTTTAATTGTAGTTGTACACTTCAGCAAGATCATAAATTAAAGGCTATCCCAGTCTACCCCCATCAAGACAGGTCTGAATGTAAAAACTGTACAAACTTAATGTAATGCTTTTACAGCAAAGTGAGGGGCTTTAAATAGGATTCATTTACGCCACAACAATTTCTTATCTCTGTGCCAGGCTTATTTCTCAAATTCACGTAACAGAAAAAAATCTGATCTTTGCACAAGGGGAAAAGGGCGCTCTTATAATCGTCTTTTGTGGGACTTCTGAAAACAGACTGACAGGCTTTAAGACTGCAAAAGGCCCAGAAAACACTGACATTCCCCCCCCCATACAACACAGATTTCCAGAAAGAGCCCATTCCTGTGATTCCACAGAAACTGGATGCTTTAAGTATAGCAACTGGAGCCCAATGGATTGCAGTGGCCAAGGATCATGCCTTCCTCCATGACTAACAGATCATCATTCTTGTTCCCCATCCCAGCCTGCCAGGCTTTTCTCTCTTCCCTGTAGAACAAGGATATCCTTTCTTCCCTTCTTCCTTTCTCCTCTGCATTATCAATTTTGATTAAGCAGCTTACAGAGCCAATTATGGTCTAAACTGGCTATAAAAAGCTTCTTGCACTCTGCAGAGTCCTCCCTTAAAGGAAGGGGGGGGGAAAGCAAGGCAGCGACTGTAGGATAACCCATCTCTAGATGGACTACTCTTACACACTGAAAGTGTGTACTGCATCATAAACTTGTTACTCTCTCTTGATTACGCATTTAATATTTAGGTTGATTATACATTTAACAGTTTAAATCCTGGACTCTCAAACCTCACTAAGGCCCTATAGCAAATCAAACAGCTCATGCGCTAGTGTTGGCTTTTCTCACTTTTGCAGCCCATGAGTCATTTGCTTGGTGGCTCTTTCTAGCACCTAATAGACAGGCTGAGCTGAAGGTCCCATTGGCCCTGAGTGAAGACAGGATTGTTTGTGGTCATATATATTAGACCGGTTTCAGATCAAGCAGCAACTTACCTTTATAAAGCCCTCCCCTTCAATTCTACTTTTTAAATGACAGTCAAATATAAAGAAGAACCAGGAAGGCCACCTTTTGCAGGAAGAAACAGATTTCTGGAGCCAGCAGAATTGCTAGAATTATTTCACCACTCAAAAATTTGATTTAGAAATCCACCAAGTTTTGCATAAGCTCACTTCATGCAGAGCTCTGTGACACATTACACCTGGAAGTTACTGAAAAGATCTTTGTTGTGAATATTAAGGAATAACATTCAATTTCAGGTCACTTTCTCATATTTCAACTCTGCTTGATTTTAAAGCACTCTTAACTATATGATTTTTCAGCAATATTTCAAGTAATTTAAGTTACCAAAGAGCTAACTGAGACTGTCAAAGGTGCCTCTGACAAGTATTTGTTCAGCACAAACAAAGCTAAAATTAAACCAGTTTATCTCTTACTAACAGAAGAAAAAGCTAAGAGTAGCCTTTCCCTTGTTAGGGAACACAGCATTAGAAATTTCCAACTTGGAGGATTAAGCAGTCCTGTCCACAGAAGGGTTCTTCCTGTGTAAAAAGCATGATCTTCTGGTCACTATGCAGTCAACTTTTAATCCATGACCACCTGAAGCCTCACCTTTTTTGTTCCAGGAATGCCTTGTGTTCATACATTCACAGTAATGCAATTTTACAATGCTGCCTATTGCAGCCCATCCTTGCTCATTCAGCCATGTCCACACCATCTTGGGGTTCCACAGCCATCTAAACACATGGCCGGGCACCCACAAAGAGATCGTTCCTTCCACCAAAAGCTGTGAGTACAGACACCACCTGCAGGTGGTCAAATGGGACCATGTGTCAGTATGTTGATAACATTTCTCACCAATCATCTTGAAGTAAGGTACTTGGAAGCCTGTTTCTAGTTAGACAGTAACAATAGCTCAGACATCACACTATTAAGGACTTAAAGCCCAGATACGGATTTAGCTGCTCTTTTGATCTGTTTTAAGACCTAAGTTCATATTTTCAGTAACAAGTGGCTGACCACAGCTAAAATGTACATGAGTGGGATTCTAACTTGGCATTTTGATTGACAATCTTAGGAGAAGTGAACTGTACAAAAGAAGCCATCACAAGTTAAGTCAGTGTTTAAGGAATTTTTATTAAACCAAGAAATTTATAATCCAAATTATGTTTCTTTGCTCAGCTATCAATTCTCACTGTCAACTAAAACAGTGGTGATATTCTGAGTTTTTCCACAGTAAAGAATTACAAAATTAAAGAAAGGAATGCTTTAAATTTTTGTACTGTGCTGAAAATTCTTTTCCCCCGGGTTTATAAAACATTAATTTGTATTTTTTATTTTACTATTTTTTTTTAAATTTTAAATCAATAAGTAATCTAGGACTAGCATTTGCTTTGCTAGCCCCGGCGTTGCTCTGTACATAAGCTTCAAAGTTTCCTTTCCTTTTTTTGTTTGTTTTATATTTTGCAATGTTTTTCTCAATATTTAATAGTTTTTCCATGTTTAGATTTTTTTTTCTTCGGTGAAGCGAAGTTCTAGATTGTAGTCCCAGACCCTTCTGCAAACAAAAACAGTGTTGTTAGGTTTTAAAACTAAAACAGCACCTTATATTTTCTGACATACTTTCTGCAACTGTAAGCTCCGCAGCACTTCAGGCTTTCACAGGATCAGTCACATCAAAGCTCTTTACAAGCAGTGTGTCAGAGCTTTCCCCCACATTTTAGAGATGCAGAAGTAAAGAATCTCAAATCTGTAATACTTGGCCAAAACTGATTTTAGAACTACACAGTGCTCTCCATGGCAGGGCCTTGGACAATGGTTACGCACAGCAATTCATTAAGTTTAACTAACATGACTGCTCTTACCAAGCATATGGCCAGCATACCAAGGTGCATCAAACAACTACACCAGTGGTATTTTCAATTTCCAATTACTAAAACATCAGGAATCATACAGAGTAATGATCTCAGTTTGGGCATCTTTGTTTAGGAAACACAACTTATTCAGCACTTGTTTATCTCCAGTGTGAAAGTGTCACTAGCAAAAACCAAAATATGGAAAAAGTGTGGAAAAAACATGACTTAAATTCTGCCTTCAAAATGAAAGTTGCAGAAAAAAAAGACCAAGAAAACAGAAAACCTTAAGTGATCAAATGTTAAAGCATGCATCTTCAAAGTGACAGCTATATATGTGGAAAGTAAGTTCATAGACAGGCAAAACATAATTGGACTGTTCTATCATCCAAAGCTCCACAACATTTTCCCCTTTCAAAATTGTAACCATTCCACCTTCAGTCTCTTCCTGTCATGCCAAATTAAGATACTGACCTCACAGAAGGCAATAAATAAAATCAATATTTTAATTTATATTAAAGTTGAATTCACCAAGGTGTGAAGTCAAGGCATTCTGTAGTTTAGGTTTTAATTACTGTATTATTTGAGATTTTGGCAAGTATATAGAAATGATAGTGTAAATAAGCTATTTAATTTCTAAGGAAATATAGGGTTGAAGTTACCATTTTAAGCTTACTTCAATTCTACAAGTTCCTCTTGAATAACTGGATGAATAGCAGCACTTGACAGAACTGCCGTTTTTTGCACACATGCCTAGAACTAAGTACAGCTAAATATGCTGTTAAAAAATGCTTTCATTACAGCTAAATATGCAAGACAACATCAGTAGCATTTGCTAACCAAAAGCTACAGAACTGGGCAACTGGCTTGAGTACAAAGTTTGTTTACAACTGTGACCATAGCTGCTACTTTCTGTGGCAGCAAATAATATGGAGTCTGGAAGCACGTTGCTTCCAAGGGCCGTGCACTAGTAACTATTGCCTCAGTCAATCTATAAAACTACAGAGCTCAGAAAACTTACTTATTAAACACTTGGAACCCCAGTGGGATTATTAACTGCCTTTTGAGCAGCCTCTTTAGCTTGGTGGGCTTGTAGTACAGCTACAGCTTCATCAACCTGCGAAGCAGGAAAGAAAAAATAATAAAGGGAAACTTAGTAATTTCTGTATATTAAAGGTAATGATTTAAATTAAATGATACATATGAACAATGCCTGTACTATTAGAAAGGGTAACATTACAGTTCCAATTCATGCTAATGTAAATCACTGCCACACTCTGAAAGAGGATATTTTAACTCCTCACCCTGGGCCACTGTTGCATTGCTACTCCACTGTGCCACCCATAACCACATCTTAAAAATCAGTGTAGACTTGGTTGTTGATAAAACCAGTGTAAGACAAAGCCCACCTACCTTCGAACGAAGAGACTCAGGAGACTCGAGCATGTGGAGGAGTTCAGAGTTGTCAATCTCCAAGAGCATACCGGTGATCTTACCCGCCAGAGTAGGGTGCATGCTTTGAATGAGAGGGAACAGACGTTCACCTACAGCGAGAAAAGTTCATCTGTGACCAATCTCACCTGACCAACAGAGCCTAGACTTAAGGTAAAGTGAAACAAACACTTTGTTATATTGATGAAAACATTTATTCTTAAGATTGATAAAAGAGTACTTTGACTGTCCTGCTACAAGGCATAGAGAAACTACCCTGTACATACCCAACATCTGCTTTTGTTCTTGCGGAGGGGCAGAAGCCAACATGGAAGCAGTCAAGGGTTCCTGACCTTGCACATGGACAGCAGGCTGCAAATTAATTCAATGCCATTTCAGAAATAAATTCTAGTTCACAATCACAACTCATCATAAACAATGCCTATCCTGTCAGTTGTCAATTTCTTCTGTGTTTCTAAGTCAGTTTAATTAAATAGTGGTGGTTAGAGCTGACTGATGCTGGAGAACAGTATAAACCCGCTCCGTTGTGGAGCAAACACAAGGAGAATTCAGGCTAAGCTATCAAGCAACTTGAAAATATGAAGTAACACAGGATCGCCTCCTGTCTCAGGTGAACCTGAAATATACTTAAAACCCTAGGGCTACAAATGCTCCCACAATGCAGAACCTGAATTATAGAATTAAAAAGAAACAATTTCAGTCACTATCTCCCCTCTCTCATCCTCACCAACCTCCCTGGCAAAAATACAGGCAAAAGCCCGGACCATTTCCCGCAGTTACCTACCTGCTGCATAGCGACCTGTGGCTGTGTATTAAGATGCTGCTGAGGATTACGAACACCTGCAGCGTATTTGTATTGTGGTACTGTGCGTACAGCAGGAGTAGCTGCGGTAGCTGCTGCTGCAGGACGCGGGCCCATTGTTTGTGTTGATGTATTAGCTGAAAAAACAACATAATTCCACGTGAATAATTCTTTTTTTTTAAATTTAGCCTACACAGCACAAGTTAAAAACAACAAACAAGCCCACACTGAATACCTAATTTAGGTATGGTATTATAGATTCATCTTGGTAGTGCTGTCAACCGTCACACCACTGGTCATATCTGAGGGTTCAAAGCTCAGAGTTTACTGGATGTTATTTTCCAGTCACTTCACTAACAAACTGCTATTCTTAGAAGCTACTGAAAAAGATCTACGAGAAAACATTAACTTCAGTTGACTATAAATTTAATTTCATTCTAATCTCAAAAGGATAATTGAATTCCTGAGCATACTACATTAATAGTTATCCTAAAAAAGATACTTTCATGAAGTAGATGGCTAAAAACCACTACTGCCTAATACATTCTGGGAGAATTTGAACTCCACTACAATCAATTCTGGTTCACTCAGTGATGTGCAGATTCTACATACACGACAATGGTTCACAGTATTCTACAAAAAAAAATAATTGTTATCATTTCTTAGTATCTTTACATGCAACCTATTATTACAATTAGCACCGTGATGTTTAGAAATGGCAGAAGTTAACATACAGTACTATTAAAATGCACACTAAAAGACGAAATGTTTCATGCTAAAGAGATGGGACCACAGCAGGAGTCTTAGCTGGGACAATATTTAAAGCAACTACCAGAAGGTGATATTAGCTTACTCATTTGGAAAGAACCAGAAAAGGAGGAAAGTGTTGCTGTATGTCATATGATACTGAACTTAGGAATGTTTTTGAGATCATTTTGAATCAGCAAAACTAAAAAAAAACAGTCTAATACTTAAAATTTGCATAAGTGAAACTCACCAACACGTTGTGTTGACATGACTCGTGGGACTTGTGAAGAAGCGGGTCTCATGGTACTAAATGGTGGCCTGGGTGCTGCTGGGCGGATAGCACCAGGCATGTTTTGGAACGCTGGGGTTTAGAAAAAATTTATTAAGTTACATGAATGGTGAGAGAGTTCAGAAGCAATGCCACTAACACGACAAAGAGAAGACTGACACAGCCATGAAAATGTATTTAGAAGTGCAAAGGCAAATGCTCTGGAGTTTATAACTATCACTGAAAGAGGTAAAGAAGTGACTTACGATGAGGTCTGGCACCCTGAGCAGTCCAGCGAGGACTCGGTCTAGCAAGTTGAGCGATTTGATTAGTAGGATAGTACGCAGCACGGTTCTGAGTCTGTCAAATACAAAACCATTGTGTAACTTTGTTATCTTTGAAGGGCAGGCTGAACAATCCATCACCTTTCTGCAGTGAAATCAGACCACTGATTATGGGCACATGCTAATAGTTACATTTACTGTTAGACCTGAACAGGTTTTACACACAGTACAAAACATTCAGTTACTTGACTCTGTACATACCTGTGGGATAGCTGCCATGAAGTAACCTGAAGGAGGTGCTGGTTGGTACGGGTTGATGACAGGATTAGGTACTGCTCTTACACTTGCCATTCTCTGCATATACTGGTTGGTGAGATGAGCTTGGCGCTCTTCTTTACGCTGGGCCAGAGCTACATATAATGGTTTAGTAGCCACAATTCTACCATTCATTTCTGTGACAGCTTTGGTAGCTTCTTCTGGTGATGAAAAGCACACAAATCCAAATCCCTTGCTGCGGCCACCTTCCATCATGACCTGTCAGTACAAAGTTCACTTTTAAAACAAGAGAACGTTGTATGTACCCCTACTCAGCTCAGATGAACTTCTTCCTTCAGCCTACTTGAAGTGAGACCACAGATGTTTTACAAATTAATTAATAAAGGGGAATATAAGTGTTTAACAGCTAATTGTTTACTGAATACATTTGAAAATCTCAGTGAGGTAATAATAAGCACATTATTGCACTGAAAAGATGTCATTTTTCTCACATTAACATCAGCACTTGGTTTATTTCAAGAAAGGATGATCGAGTGTTTTTAGCCCGAGATGTATAAAAATCAAAAAAGCAGACGTCCATGTATATGGTAGCAGTGATAAGTGACTTCATCACAGCTGTCACTAAAATAAATCACTCTTCCTTGGTGAAGGACCACTGTTCATTTTCAGGCAAAGGACAACCACAACCTACAAACTTTACTTTACCTTTGCACTCGTGATTGTACCAAATGGGGAGAATTCTTTTCGAAGACGTTCGTCATCAATCCCATCATCAAGATTTTTCACATAAAGGTTTACACCCTAAAAAAAGCAAGTTATTTTTGAAAGCAAATGCAAATGTCCACGTGAATCAAAAAAATATCATCAAGTTAGTCCTCTTGAATTGAACCTGGTATCTGGTGATCCTGTCCTGCTTCATTTGTTCAAACTTGCGCTTCAGCTCCGTCTGTCTTTCCACCTTTTTCTGAGCCCGGCCAACATAGATCTGTTTCCCATTGAGCTCTTTCCCATTCATCTCATCTACAGCCTATTAATAATAAACAAGAGGTTAGCAGTGCTTTGTATTCTAGTGTTCTTCAGGCATACAAAAAAATGTAATTCAAATATGAAGTTACATAAGTATTCCAGAAAGAGCCAATCCATCCAAAATATCACCAGCTGAAACAATATATCCCAACTTTCCTGCTAAAGTAAAATGGAAATTGCTGAGTCTGCTTCTGTCCAGTTAAAGAGAAGTCACAGGAGATGCAAAAGAATTTTCTTGTATGAAGTTGAAAAAAAAGATCTAAAATAAGCAAGTCACACAATGAACTATATTCACACACCTGACTGATGGTTTTAAAAGCAGCGCCTGAAACTATAGTATCTACCAGGTTTTTTTAATTGCATGTTAAGCTACAGTTGGCATTTTTTAATCTTTCATTAAGGAAATACTTAAAGAGTAGGAAAATATGAACTTTTTTCCCTTTACACTCTTTTCAGTTAAAGCTATTAAGATGTGAAAACTCTGGCACAGATTTATTCAATCAATTAAAACCAGAAGTCACCAGTTTATTGCGAGACTGAACAAATGACCAAAATGCCTTTTGAAAAGCAAACTTCCGTTTGTTGCCCTGACTGGTTCCGTGCAGTTTTTCTCCTGATGCTGTGCCCCTACTGCCACAGTCAACTGCCACAGTCAACTGCCATAGCAAAGCAATCAGCTGACACAGAATTAAGTTACAGACATACACACAAATTAAAGGAATTTCCTCCAATGTTACTCTTTAGAGTAAAAGTAACAGCATAGGGCTCAATGACTATTTTCTGATATCTGTGCCAAAAATGCTTCATAAAACTAATAGCCTTTCTGCTGACTCTGCAGTGCTGAAGTTTGAAAACACAATCCTTTCTGCCTCACACAAATGTCTTGTGCAACCAAATTGGATCCAATGATTCATCTGGGTTTTGCAGAGATACAATAATTTACTGTGCTTGTATGTGGCCCAACATGAGGGAGCCCAAATCCATTGAGACCTTTAAGCTCAACTACAACAGCTTATTAAATTATTCAAGATTCCCCATTTCTACAGTAGTTCCAGCTATCTCAGAGTACCTTAACAGGCTGTTCAAATGAACTGATACTTGCTCGTAAGAAATCATTCTAAACAACAGAAACTATCCTAAGTCACTTAGGAAGCAGACACCTGTTCTTGCAGCATCCTTGACCAAATAAAAACCCTTAATAAAGTCACAAGATTTCAAATAATTCCATGGAACATATTAATTGCGTCTCAGTTACTGAACTCCTAAAATAAAGTCCAAAAGCCTACTTTTTGGGCATCTTCATGTCTTTCAAAGCTAACGAAGCCAAAGCCTTTGGATTTTCCACTCTCATCAGTCATAACTTTCACACTTAGAGCAGGACCTAAAAAGAGAATGAAATAATTATGCTTCGTATGCAGAATGTATTATCTTCACATTTTCAATATCCTGTTTAGTTTTAATATTTAGTTTGCTCCACTTGTATTACAAACAGTTCTTCACCAATAACAGTATCTAGGTAAACATCACCCATTAGAATAAAATGGCTGATTTGCCCAGATGCTGGACTTCAGTCTGCCACGCTGAATTTCTTTTCTACTATACTTTAAACCAAATGGGGTAGGAATTTGAAAAAGGTACTGAAAGTTGGAGAGGAAGCCTTTCTGTTAGGTAGGTGGGTATCTGTCCATCCCAGTGAAAGGATGTCTCAGTTCAACAATTCCAAACCTTTGAAAAATTGCAGTTCAGACTCAAACACGATATATATAGGCAGCTAAATTCACCACCGTTTCAGCCAAAGATACTTCAATAGTGGAAAGAATTTCCTGTAAATGCTGCTTAGGGCTGCTATACAGTATCTCATATACACGACTCTGTCTTACTTTACACGACATCCACCGGAGAACAGCAAATGCAAGAAAGGAAGAAAATAAACAAGCTGAGGCTGAAAATAGAATAGATGTGCCCTACAAACCAGGATAAGAATCTGTAACTGAAGTAAGGAGTTTGCCATTTCCTATTTCAACACTGCAACATCACATACATTACTAGATCATGATCATGCACCTGCCATAATTTTGCCCCGTGCATAACTGAGGATCAGACACAAACAGCCAGCCAATGGAAAAGTTCCCTATAAACTCCCATTATGTCAACCACCACAATGCAACCGAATGGAAACAGAGATGCCCTGAGTAAAGACAGGTCTTCAGGTTAATGAATGGAATAGCAAACTCATTTGTCATGTATTCTGTAGAGAATTCATAACATCAATCTGTACTAAAGCAGAAAATACTTCTATTTGCAACTTAAATTTGCAAAGCCCATTCAAAAGACCATCTAGATATTTTCAGATTATCAGAAACAATTCTGACAGCAGGATTATATACACTACGCTGGCTTTTTAAAATTCTACAGTGGATATTGCTGCACTTTGAATCTGAAATTGGAATTAAGCACCAACTTCTCAGTGCCTTTTATTTTTAAAAAAAAATAAAAATCAACATCAGGCAGAGAGCCGATTCCCTGTATTATAAAGGCACTGTACAGATACGACACCAGAAGTAAGCTGAAGTTCACTTGTGTTTATATGAACTTAAAGTTTAAGACATTACCAAACTTGCCAAAGAGTTCCTTAAGTCTCTCATCATCCATGTCTTCTCCAAAGTTCTTGATGTAAACATTGGTGAATTCCTTTGCTCTGGCTCCAAGCTCTGCCTCACGTTCCTTACGGGATTTAAACCTTCCAACAAATCTAGTTGCAGGAAAACAGAATAGTGCAGATTAAAGCACGTCTGTCAAAGCTTCAATATTGACTTTAATCCTCTGGCATCATATTTTATTCCCTAGCAGTCTCATTAATAGGCATGAAATTCTTTAAGTAAAATACTCCATCAGATAAACAATTTCACTATCCTTTGTTACATCAGTGTACTTATCACCATTACTAGCATAAAATTGCTTTCAAGCCGCTAGTTGGACTGTTCACTCTTCTAAAACAGATTTTGCCAACAGGAGCTGGACAATATAAGAGAAACAGGTAAAGCAGTTAAACAGAAGTTCTAGATATCAGCATAATACCTCTCCTATACTGAAAATTTGGTAGCTGTAGAGCAGCTACCACTCTCCAATCCAGCTTTTAATCAAGCGATATTTAACCAACCTCCCCAACTCCCTCACACACACCTTCCAGCAAGGCATTTTTTGGTTTTTTTCTTTTTTTTTTTAAATAGGCACAGATAAATAAGTAGATGAACTTGCTCTTTAGTCAAATACTGCTGCAAAATGGCTGGGAATGCTATCAGAGAAGGAACAGAAGCTGAACACAACACACTGACCCAAGGAAATGCTCTAGTACAGGCATTGATACAGGCTAACGCTGATTTCTGAGTGCAGTAGACTTTTGCTCTCAAATTTTATTTGACTGTCCAACTTTACAGTTCCAAATCTGACAAATCCAATAAAGCAGCACATAGTAACTCAGCATTCTCTTGAACTTTAACAACTACACCTAATTTGTAGTAACCAAGAATGGTAAGAATCCTAGTGCAATGTGTTCAGCAGATTTCAATAGTGAGGAAAGTACTTTACTTCACTTTTAAAAGCCTAGCCTGAATGGAAATTCAAAGCAAAATTAACTCCCATGATGTACGTTACCGAACAAACTTTATGTAAGCCATGTGCTTTTATGACTATATGCTGACCTTTTAAAACTCATTTAAAAGGTTGTGTAAAGATGGAAGCTCAGTAAAAACATCCACAGCGTGCCAGCCTAGCACTTGACAAGCAGGAAAACTAAAGCTTCAAAAGGTATATTCTCCCTGTATGTGGCTCCATCCATCTCTACAAGTGAAAATAATCCATGATGGTAAGATGACACTGATTTCTGCTATCCTTTTTTCCAAACCCTCTCAGGTTTTTACAGAGCTTTCTTTTGCAACTACACCAAATACCATAATAATATGCATAGCTGCAAGGCAACACACCCCACCACCACCTTGGGCCTAGGCAACACTAACCAAGCAACCAAATAATCTTTTTTTCCTACAGCACAGAACACTATAGTGTGTAAAAGTTTCTCTATGTTTTATTTTCTACTCCTATTTCCTAGATATGCCTTTTAACAGGCATTCATATCAAATCACTACCATAATACAACCACTATTCAGGACTGAGTAACTTTAGAGCTTGAAGTTTCATCCAAGAAATGGGTAATGTATCTATCTCAACTCTTCGAATGGTATTTGGAATACCTAATGGATTGCATTTTATCTCAGACTGGTAAGATTAAAAAAAGAGAAGTTTCTATATCCTTGTTAGAGCATTAGCTTGTAAGACAACTAATACAACATTAGAGTCCATCATTAGCGGTTTCTGAACTTATTCTGCCTTTAAAATAGGCAGGTGACAATTAATAAAATCTCTAAAATTCTAAATTCTAAATTAGAAATGTTTAGAACTTTAAGTATTTGCCCTCTGTAAAAGAAATTTCAGTCTGCTGATCCTCAGCTACATATTTAGTACTTACACTTTGCGGTCGTTAAGCAGCATACCATTCATTTTTTCAATAGCTCTTTCTGCAGCTTCTTGTGTCTCAAAGTGTACAAAGCCATAACCCTTGGATCCATTTTCATCACATACCACCTATTAAAGAAAAACCTTATTGTAATACACACGGAATGTTTCCAGTGTAAATTCAGGGGTGAGATTGCGTTAAACCATCAAATGGAACGATGAATTCCCACTAACCTTGCAAGACAGGATGTTTCCAAATGCAGAAAATGTGTCATACAAAGCTTTGTTATCAATTGATTTGTCCAAGTTTTTGATGAAGATGTTTCCTACACCACTTTTGCGAAGAGATGGATCGCGCTGAGACCACATAATTCGCACTGGTTTTCCTTTAATGACATCGAAGTTCATGGTATCCAAAGCTCGTTCAGCTGGAAAAACATAATTAATAGGAAATAGTTATCTAATAAGCACAGAAACAGCATGTGAAGTACACTTCTTCATAAAATTTCTACTATTTTAAGCCCAGTGCCACCAACAAGATGCAACCCCAAACCCCCAATATAAATAAACCCCACTCTTTCATCCAAGTAAAAAATGGCCAAAACTCCTCAGAAAAAGCTGCACTTAGGAGACAGGAAGGAGCACAGGTCAGTTGAGCAAGTAATAGGAATCCCAGCAGCCTGAATGATTGGATCTCATTCTGAAAGATGGTATGGTGACAGGAGAAAACTTACCAAGTGAGGACAATTAGGACCTATTACACAGGAGGAAATGTTTCAACATTAGTAAAAATCAGCTGGCCACTCCTGCATCAGAGATGTACATTATACCCATAAAAACACTTTCAGAGGTAAAGCTTGTGCCTATATGGAACCTTCTGCAAACATTAACATGCGAACTTCTAAATTGCCAATATCCATAAAGCGACTTTGCTAGGTGTAGTTCAAGTGTGGTTTAGGCAGCTATGCCACACAGCTCCTTAGTGACAAAAGAGATCTGTGATGATTTAAAACTAGGGCTAATTCTGAAAATATGAAATTCTATATACACTTATTAAAAGCTTTTGATGAAATACATACCAGCTCAATGGAGCAACAAGCAACAGAACAGCAAAATGAAGTAATGTAAACCAGGTTTTGTTACTCCAATGGAGCAGTTCTTCCAGTAGAAATCTAGAAATAATTTTTCAAAGCCTGAATTCAACATCTCAGTGTATTTAGATACAGAAGCATCAGGATTCCTTCAGCTTTCATACATCCCTTCAAAGCAATAAGACGTGTCTGTGTAGTTTTAAGTCAACAAGGTATTTAAGTGAGAAAGGGTAACAGTTCTCAAATATGGCAGATGTATTTTAAAAACTCCTACTTAGCACCTTTCTGTTGCTGTTCCTGTAAATGTGGAAGAACACTGAAAAAAGTTCCAATAAATATGTGAGGTCACATCCATTAGTACTAACCCACTTCGCTGCATGTGTATATAGCAAAGTAACATAATGTTAAAAAGACTGAAATTAGCTAAGTATTAATTTTTAAAAAAAGGCCAAAGGCCCATTACATTGTAAAAAAACTTATTTTATGGTTTTGCTAAGTGCTCCTTTTATCTTCAACTATGTTGTTGGCTATCATGGCCAAAGAAAATTTGCCATCGGCCTCTGTTCAGCTGGTACACATTTTATGTCCTTTCTTGCCACGTTTTCAGAATGAAAGTGAATCTGAAGACTATATTCTCTAAAAGACAGCTGTAGAAGCTAACAACAAACATCTAAGTCATTTTCTTTTAAAAAATCATCTAGTGATACTCTTACCACATTCACATAACAATAGCAAGCCAACAACTGATTTAAGCTGAAGTCATAAAAAAATATAAGCACTGCTGGTCTTCTGACAGAGTTTTCACAAACTTTTAATATAAACTAAGCACTAGAGGAAATATAATGTCAATACTGACAATGAGAAATAAGCAGCATTGGAAGGCTTTACATTACAAAAAAAAGAATTCAAGATCTCGGATTTGCCACAATAGAAACATCTAACCCTTCAGTGTTGCCCTGGAAGTTATTAGAATTACAACCGCCAACACCAGCAAAAGTGCCAGCAACAAACAGTTCATTATTTCCAGAAGTAGTAACAGGGCTTCCTTTACTTGAAAAGAGGCTTTTCTAATTTATGCTAATTGCTTCTGGAACAATCCTGACACTCCTCTAAAATGTGTGTTCCTGGACACAATTCCCAAATATGTGACTCCCAAGTGGGACCCTGCTAGCCCCCACAAACCTCACCACTCTCAACTAACAGTGAGTACGCATCTTAGACCACTGCAGTTTCTCCATAAAGACAAGGACAATATAGACACTCTCGACAGCTCTCATCTGTTCTGTGGAATAGCAATATAAAAAATGTAAAGATTTCTGCTGAAAAACACCACGTTGTCATTCTCCAATAGATTTTAAAACATTGCTAGAAGACATCTGCAACCAGACACAAGCTGCTCATTAAAATTCAGAACTAGAAAAACTGGCTTACTTTCCTTGCATTTCAGCCATAAATGGCTGTGTGCTAGTTTGCAGGAGGCAATTCAATCCAGCAGTTAACTTGTTACCAAGTGGACACACCCACCCAGGCTGTACTTGTGCTGATTCTGCTGGAGCTTTTATTGAATGAGTCACCAGTTCCCATTTTAGTCCTGAGCAACTGGACAGTCCACTTTAGCAACAATTTCAAAATCACAGGGAATATACCTCATGCTAAACTCTGCTAAATGTACAGAGCAATAGCTATAAAACAATAAACCTTTCGAAACATAAGCATTCAAAAAACCTGAAGGGAGAGAGCACTGTTTCAGATCTCTCAAGAACATTTCTAGTTTAGTGATTAAGCAAGATTGCAAAATAGGGTTTTAGTTCCAACTATGACTCAAATTTGGAAAAGCCACAACCACGAAATGCGCGCATACCTCACAAATGTGTCATCAGGCCTCAATTAGTTTTCAGAAGAGCATTTTCAGGCATCTGGTAATGCCTAATACACCTTCAAAGACATTTCCAAAGCCCAAGCTAGTTGTTACAGGCTGTTTAATAAGCACAGCCTGAGATGCAGCTCAGAATTAGGCTAAACCAAGAAAAGGCAGCTCATTTGGAATCAAAATGAACCAGCATTACTGTAAGAACAACCATTCATCCTTAGAGCTCTTACTTCAAGGTTTCAGCAAATGAACAGAATGATCCACAAAAAACCACGAGCAAATGCTTTCTAGGTACTTACCAAGAACATCAAGTTCTAAAACTGTTGCAAAAGTATAATCACACAATAAATTTACATGTATTTCAAACAATTGCTTTCAGATCTGTGCCAGATGCAATTTTGATACAGAGGATAAATACTTCTAGCTGGACTGGACTATGTGTAGAACAAAACGTGTGCTTCCCAAAGTCTGAAATAGTTATTCAACTTGGAGTACCAGTATTTCTAGACGAGGCATGTTCTCATATTCTCAATGCAAGTGCTGCTCAGGTAATAAAGCTGTATTTGTTCCCACATTTGACAAATTACAAACTAAGTCATAAAAGATAGGGTTGAACAGGTTGCTCAACAAATGACAACGGTAAGAGCAGCCCTTGCAGAACTCTGTCATTACTGAGAAGCATTTGAATAACCTTCAACTTCTGCCTTGACCTTACTGAACTGTGCTAACACTTTTTCTTTTTGAGAGCAAACTGTACCATAACTTTTTATCGAATGAAGGCAAAGTATATTGAAACAGGGACTAATCCTAAGCAACGGTTGAATAAAAACTGAAGAGAAAGAGCTGATAATGGGTGAAATATCTGCCCATTAAAAAGATGAGACAGTAACTTCTACTACTTACATACAGATACCATCGGTACACCAAATTCTGATCCGATAATGGCTACATTCTAAAGCCGATTTTGAAAGCTAGTTAATCTAATTGCTTGAGAAGTTTGTAATTCAAATCTCTCACTTTCATATCCTTGAAAACTAAACCATTACAATAGAAAGCTGTTCACTGAACTGCACTTGGAATCAAGTATATTCTAGGCAGCCGAATTATTTTTACTGGAATCCACAAAACTTAGAAATGGTTCCAGATGATCCTGAGCCAAACGAACAAGCTGGTTTGCCAAACTTAGCACAAATGCGACAGGAACTACACAGAAAGTTTCTTTAGTGATGCAGTTTTAGAGAACCAACAAACACCTTGTGTAAAGCAAGTTTAACAAGAACAAATCTTGGGAATGCACTGGTGGAGTTTTTTGCTAAGAGAAAAAAGATCAGGCTGCATCTGGAGGGACGGAAGCAAGGGAAGGAAGCTGCCACCCCCCTTCCCCACCCCATGACGGTGCTGTCATGGTGCCTGCAGCCCTGAGCCTCTGATGGGTGCCTGAAAATCACCGAGCCGTCCCGGCTTCCTTCTCCGGGCACTCAATCACGCGCACACCCCCAGCTCCTGCCTCCTTATTAAGGACCCCGGTGTTCTCTTAGAAGGGTCTGCGTTGGAAAAGACCTTAAAGATCCTCCAGTTCCAAAACCCCTGCCCTGCACTCCGGGCCCCGAAGCGGCTCCCATGCCCCGGGCAGCCCCGCCGCACCGGCCCTCCCACCCCCGCCCGCTCTCGGTTCCCTGCGCCGCGGAAGCGCCTCCCCCGCCCCACTCCCCGCCACGAGGCGCAGGCCGCGTGTCCGCCTGCCCCCCCTCCCCCCACCTACGGGTTGCACCGGGAGCGGGGAAGGGAGACCGCGTCTGGGGCACCGTGTCCAGTTCTGGAATCCCCAGTATAAGGGCGATATGGAACTGTTGGAATGGGTTCAGGAGGCCTCGAAGATGATCAGAGGTCTGCAGCACCTCTACTATGAGGACAGGCTGAGAGAGTTGGGCTTGCGCAGCCTGGAGAGGAGAAGGCTACAGGGAGACCTCAAAAGGGCCTTCCAGCACCTTAAGTACAGGAAAGCTGGGGAGGGACTTTTTACAAGGGCAAGCAGTGATCGGATGAGGGGAAACGGCTTTAAACTGGAATAGGGAAGATTTAGATCGGACATTAGGAAGAAACCCTTCACAGTGAGGGTGGTGAGACCCTGGCACAGGTTGCCCAGGGAAGCTGTGAATACCCCCTCCCTGGAAGTGTTCAAAGCCAGGTTGGATGGGGCTTTGGGCAGTCTGGTGTGGCAGGAAGAGTCCTTGTCCATGGCAGGAGGGTGGAACTGGATGGGCTTTAAGGTCCCTTACAACCCAAACCATTCTCTGAAAATGGATGCGGCCGGGAGAGGAGGAGGAAAGGGGGGGGCGGGGGAGCAACATGGCCGCGGCGGCCCCGGCGCTGCCAGCTCGGCGCCACTCACCGTCCGCCGGCTGCTGGAAGTTCACGTAGGCGTAGCCGAGCGAGCGGCGGGTGATCATGTCCCTGCAGACGCGGATGGACAGGATGGGCCCGGCGGGGCTGAACTTCTCATACAGCATCGCCTCGGTCACGTCGGGGTGCAGGTCCCCCCACGTACAGGGACGCCATGGGATAGCTGGGCGCGCTGGGGTTCATCCTGACGCCGTTCTCCCAGCACGGAGCCGGCCCGGGGGTCAACGGCTGCGGCGACGCGCGGGGCTCGCTCGGGCCGGGCGGAGGCGGCGGCTGCGGGTCC
>JAUMJL010000422.1:0-63834 GCA_033558185.1 Dromococcyx pavoninus
CCCCGCGCCGCTTGTTTACCCTCCGCGCCGACCAATAGGAAGCCGCCGCCCCGCCGCTCGCCCTGTCTGATTGGCTGAGGCAGAGCCGCGCGCCCGCCCCGCCCACCCGCTCGGGCACCATTGAGGCCGGCCGGGGTGGGCGGGGGCGGAGGTAGCCAATAGGCGAGGCGCGATTTGCGTGGCCTCGCGGAGAGCGCTGTTCATTCATAAAAAAATAGAAGGGAGGAAGCGGCTGGCGGGTGGGGCTGGGGCTGCACGGGATTTAAAGGAGCCGCGGCCCTCTCCGGGATGGGGGCTGGGAGGATAAAGGCGGGCCTTGGAGAGCTGGTGGGGGCCCCCGGGGAGGGGGAATCCTGATCTGGGGCGGGAGGGAGGGTGTCCTATTCTCTGAACACAGTGAGCAAGGAATCCAGATCTGGGGTGTCCCTATTCCCTGCACACCATGCCCAAGGAATCCAGATCTGGAGGGGTTCTCTATTCCCTACACGTTATACCCAAGGAATCCGGATCTGGTGGAAGTCCATATTCCCTGCACACAGTGCTCAAAGAATCCAGATCTGGGATCTAGGGGGGGGTCTCTTTTCCCTGCAAACCGTGCCCAAAACCTGCTGCACAGCAGGTGGGGTTTATCTTGGGCCCCACAAGATATGGGGTTCCCTCTGCACACACCATGGGTCCTCTCTGCTTTCTCAGGAGGTGGTTTCACACCAGCGAGGTGGCATCTCATGAGGTTCCCTGCAAGCCCAGGACTAACCCACACCTGAGTGCTGTTTGGCAGCCTTTCCCCTGCAGGCGCCCTGGAGCCGGGTTTGCCTTTGGGAAGGGCTCTTTGGAGGAGACCACAGGACAAATAGTTTCCACCCTCAAGGCCTTAGTGGCTGCTTCAGCCACAGATTCCTCTGAGTGCTTTTGTGGACACAGTCCTTGCTGGATTGCAAATGGCTCAGAGGATTGGGAATGAGTTTAGGAGAGAGCCACAGTGCTGGGGGCCTGCCAGGACCCCTCCCCTGCACTGCCCTGCCTCAGTTTCCTCATCTGTAACTGAGATCCTCCATGGGGTCCTGCCAGTAGCCACTCATGGTGGATTAGACATTAGGAAGAAATTCTTCATGAGGAGAGTGGTGAGGCCCTGGCACATGTTGGCCGGGGAAGTGGTGGCTGCCCCATCCCTGGAGGTGTTCAAGACCAGGTTGGATGGGGCTCTGAGCACCCTGATCCAGTGGGAGATGTCCCTGCCCATGGCAGGGGATTGGAACTGGATGGGCTTTGAGGTTCCTTCCAAGGCAAACCATTCCATGAGTCTATGATGCAGCAGTTTACACAGGATAACTGAATTGTGTGGAGGCCTCATGTCATTGCAGAGTGAAAATTATTGCTGGAAAAAGGAAAACTGAGGGAGATTGTTTAATTAAATACTTGTTTCTTATCTCAGGAATGAGAGGAACCTTCTGCTCAGGCCTTGGGAAGATTCCCAGGGGTTACGAAGCCTGTTGGTGGGGGGTTGTCCTGACCATTTTGTAATCTTCAGACTCAGGTCATGAGCTTGTCATGTCCTGGAAGAGCTGCCCAGCATGTCTCTGGGACTATGATGGGAATTCCTCTGACAATGAACTGTATTGATGAGCTGTGCTGATGAGCTTCCAGAGTCATCCAGGACCACCACCATCCTCCAGGGATGACCCTGGTGATGGCAGGCAGCTTGTCGTCTCCCATTGTGTCCTGGGTGAACACACTGCCACCACACGCTGCCCACCGGGTGCCCGCGTGCTGAGGAGGGGAAGCACGCAGAGGGTACAGGGCGTCCTTGCCACCCAGAGCCCCTCCCCGGAGGGGGCTTTGCAGGTGCTGGCGCTCTCACTTCCCCTCTACACGCAGACAACCAGGATTAAATCACCCTGGTAAAATTAGCCCATGACACACGGGCAGGCAGGTGGCAAAACCTGGGTCGGGGAGCAAGGCGGGCTGCTGGGGTTGAGCTGGGTCATCACAGAGCTGGGTACAACCAGCGACCCAAGGTGGCTGCTCAGCACCCCTGGGTGTCTTGCTGGAGAGGCGGTGGGGGCCAAGCACAGCCATCGGGCAGGGGAGTGGGTTGTTGCAAGGGAGCCCTCAGAAAAGTGAAAGCCCCTGGAGAGTCAGGATTGGGAGGAAGGGGGATGACAACCGGTCCCTGCTAAATTTAGAGCCTGCTCAGGAAAAAAAAAAACATTGCAGGCTCCCAAATTAGCTGGTTGCATCTCATGTCGAGTGCTGCTCCATCGTGCTGCTGCTGAGAATCATAGAATGGTTCGAGTTGGAAGGGACCTCAAAGCCCAGTTCCAATCCCCTGCCAGGGGTAGGGACACTTCCCACTGGACCAGGCTGCTCAAAGCTCCATCCAACCTGGCCTTGAACACCTCTAGGGATGGGGCAGCCACAACTTCCCTGGGCTACCTGTGCCAGCGAGGAACTTGTTCCAAACTGGGCACCTCCCGCTTCAGCCTCTGAAAGTGGGTACCTCATCCCTGGCCAGAGAACCCCAAGACTAGCCAAGTAGTTCATCACCATCTTTATTTGAGGCAAGGCCACAGCAGTCCAGGTGTACACGGCAACACGCGCTACGCTACTGATGCCATTTCCATGCAGGCAACCACGGCTACGCACACAGTGGGAAGACAGGGCTGGAGCTGGCACTAGACTGCAGCTCCCATGGGAATAGGGGTTCCTCACTCTTGGGGGTCCCCCAGCACGGTGCTGGCTCGGCAGGGTGCTTATGCACTGGCACAGCCTGGGGCTGGTGATGTTTGGGGGCTTACAGTCTGTCCCCTGGCCTTTGCGGCACAAATGGAGATGAACCAGGAGACAAATGGGGCTGAGCCAGGAGACACTGAGTGGGATGGTGTGTTCAGAGCCTCAAGTGCCCCTCAGATGCATGGTGTATTCCTCCATGGAGCCAGGGACAGCCAGGCTGGTATTCTGGCCCCTGTGGGTTCCCTCCTGCGCTGAAGACCTTTACACCATTGGACTAAGGAGATCATTAGCTGTGAGGCCCATTGAACCATGGCTTTGGCATGGTGGGAGGGGATGGACGTTGCATCCTGGGGCCACTAGCAGGGACCATCTTACTGACCATCAGAAGGGGATGTTTCTATTGGATACCATCACTCTTGGCAGACCAGTGCTGGTGTGTCATCGTCCCGCTGGACCTGAGTGGTGACCCTGGGTTCCCCATGCCCTGCAGGACATGTCTGAGGGCTCCCCCTTGGCTTTGAGCTCCAAGGAGTGCTCCTCGCCCTGGTGAGGTCATGGGCACGGTGCCTGTTTGCTTCCCACGGCTCCACCACCACCAATGGCAAACCACAGTGAGACCAAAGTGCTGCTCTTTGCCCAGAGCCCAGCAAACCGTGACAGGGTGCAAGGAGCACATCTGCAGTGAAAACCATTGCTGTTTCCATCCAGCCACTTTCTGAATCGGAGCCCTGGGATAAAACCTCATGTGGAGGCTGCTAGAAACACTGCTGATCCCGCGTGTTGTTATCCCACAGATCAAACCCATCACCCCGCCGGCCAGCAAACCTCTGGAGATGGTTGAATTTCCTTTCTCTCACCCTCCCCAAGCATGGGGGCTGCGAGGCAGAGCTGCTGTCAGGGAGAGGCTGGGTAAATGGAGGCTCCATGGGATCCAGGGTTTATTTGGCCACATGCTTTCACCTGGCTACTTATTAACAGCCGCCCCGGGTGATGAGGAGAAGAAAGAGGAGGTGGGTGGATTTATGTCCCGGGGGATGGAGCGTGCCCATGTACACAGGCAGTGAAGTCTGTGCACGCCAGCCGGGCACCCTCTGGCCACCTTGTCAGCTGCCACCAGTGCTCTCCTGGGAGTTCCCCATGAGCCCCCTCAGCTTGCCCTCGCCTTGCCCAGCTCTGGTGTCAAGGGCAGGAGGAGAAGGAGCAGCTCTCTGGAACCTCCTCTTGGCTGAGGTGCATTTTTGGGCTGGAGCCCAGCTGGGGCTCTTCTGGGGTGTTGCCACCTCCTCCTGTGTCAGCAGGACCCTACGGCCACCTGAGCCATAGGGTCAGGGAGGAGGTGGCAAACCCTGCCTGGGGAGGGTGACGAACAACTCCCAATCGGCTTATTGTTCACTCTGAAACATAATGATGGCAGCACCGTCTGAACCGCCAAATATGTTGCTATGGAATGGGGAACTGCAGCATGAGGAGGGATTGGGCACTGGGGAGGACAGGGTGGCTTGTCTTGTGGATATTCCCAGGGGCATAGTGGGGACAAGCAACGGTTTTCCTGCCTGCATCAACATCTGCAGGGCACGTGCCACTCATTGTTCACTCTGAAACATAACGATGGCAGCACTGTCTATGCTGCCAAATGTGTTGCTATTGAATAGGGACCTGCAGCATGAGGAGGGATGGGGTGCTGGGTCACCGGGTTGGTTTGTCCCAGCTGGGGCTCCTGCCCTGTGCCAGGGGTAGAGCTGGGACAGTTTTCCTGCCTGCAGTAACATCCATGGGGCATACAGTGCTCCCACCTTGCTCACAGTGGCACGGGGGCCACCACAAGACCCAAGGGAGCAGCCTGGGAGTGGAGGCTGGTCCAGGAGCCGGGTGTTGCCCGATGCAGGAGGCAAACATCTGCCTGCAGAAACAACCAGCAACCCTTTCTATGGGCTGGTTCTGCCAACTCTTGACTCCTGGCAGTGCTGCAAAGTGGGGAACATATCTAGATCCCTGCCTCCCCCGTGCATTTGTCTGTGTTCTGGTGCCCATCACATCCTTGGGAGAAGCTAGTGGTCCATCTCCATGTGCTTGGTTGGTGACACATGGGTGAGGCCACCAAATGTGCCCCGTAGCCAGACTCCACAGAAAAGGAACAGACAAGGGGCTGGCAGTGCTCTCTGTGAAGCTCCTCAGCTTCAGAGTGGGTCAAGGGGAGACCTGGCGGTGCAGAAACCAAGATGCAATTGCTCTCCCCTGCTCCCTGCAGCCATCCAGGAGCACTGGAGGCAGCACCAGATTCCACCAGGAGAGCACAGGCCTGGTGAAGCACAAAAAGATGTGTAAAAAGGCAGAGGTGGGACAATTCCAAGTGAGAAGAGCTTCTGGAAGTCTGTCCCGAGGGTCCCCAGCCCCTGGCGCAGGCTGGCAGGCTCTAGGAGAGAGGAAAATCCACAGGAAGGAGGTGCCACAGGCGCGGGCAGGGGGACAGCCAGCAGAAAAAGGAGGTGGTTTTTTGTGTCCAACCTGGGTTCATAAAAGGAAGGAGATGCCCGAAGTCCCTCAAAAGTTTGCCAAATAAATACATAAATATGAACATGAAGCCCAGAACCGGGGCATGGAGCACTGGCAGCTCCCACCCAATCCCTTTTTTTTGCTGTTTCCACATCAAAACACGGTCTCCTTCTGTCCACCTCACGCTTGTCCCCGTGGTGCAGGCACCGTCTCTTCCCAGCCTGTCCCATGCCTCATGGCTCCCGGGGCCAGCAGGGAAGGCTGTCTTTGCAACTGCTTAAAACTCCTCCCAGAAATGCTTTCCAAAGCCAGGACAGAGACGTCTCCTCTGGGCTAAGAAAATAAATAACTTCTCCAACGTGCAAGAGTTGCTGGACAGAAAGGCAGTGCAGCGAAACATCAAGTGTTCTTCAAGAGGATTAAAAATAAATAAATGAAGCATGGCGTTTTCTTGGGAGCGCGTTCGTTTGCAGCCGCGCTGGGGCGGGAGGGAGGGACTTATTTAAATAAAGGGAAAAAAAACCAACCCAGTTTTAGTGCTGCTCCGGAGAACGCGCTCCCTGTGCATGGTCCTGCCGCTTCCATCCCACCTGGAGAAGATGCTTGTGGTGATTGGGAAGGAGCCTCCGAGTCCTTCCCAGGACAAATCATCCCTGCTGGGCTTGGACTGGTGTTTTCTCTCCCTGTTGCAGAGCAGGGATTTGGGGAACCCCCCCAGCGGGTGGGTGTCTGGGACACTGGGTGCCTTTGGGCTGCGGCTCCTTGCAGGCTGCTTAATCTCGAGTTCGGTTTCTCCTCTTCAGGAAACAGAAGCTGCTCTTCTGGGGGGGTGCCAGCAACATTGGCACTTGGCTTTTATGTGTAATTTTGACCTAAAAAAGAAATGAAGAACCCAGCTCAGTAATGAGCGTCAAGGCTTTGAGACCCCTCTGGTCATTCCCCAGCCCAGGGATCCTGGACAAGCCGAGAGCAGAATCATACAATCATGGAATGGTTTGGGTTGGAAAGGACTTGAAAGCCCATCCAGTTCCAAACCTCCTCCAAGGACACCTTCCACTGGATCGGGGGCTCAAAGCCCCATCCAACCTGGCCTTGAACACCTCCAGGGAGGGGGCAGCCACAGCTTTCCTGGGCAACCTGTGCCAGGGCCTCTGCACCCTCATTGTGAAAAATTTCTTCCTAATGTCTAATCTAAATCTTCCCCCCTCCGATTTAAAGCCCAGAACCCAGTAACAAGGCAAGGAGCTGCTGCTGCTCCCCAGATGCATCATTAAATGCTTTGTTGCATGGGAGTAAAAGCTCTGGAATCACACCCAGGCAGCACTGTGATGGGCAGAAGATTTGTCTGCTTGGTGGTGGGGGACCCCACTACATTCTCCCAGGAAGGGATCCTGATGTGCCCACCCGTGTGGCAAAGGACAAGGGTGTTCCTGTCCCCACGGCTTGAAATCTTGATGTTCACAGGCAGAGCTCACAGGTGACTGGTTCCTGAGGCCACACACCAGCCAGCTCAGGAGCCTCCTTCCAACTCCAGAGGTTTTGTTATGCTACACTGGGAACTGAGTCTGCCTGCTGGGCTTCAACCTCTGCCTGTCCCATCTCGCAGAGTTCCATTCCCTGCCCATCCCATCCCAGGTGTGACCAGTGATAGGGCGAGAGGAAATGGCCTCAAGTTGCACCAGGGCAGGTTCATCAGGGAAAACTTCTCCACCAAAAGGGTTCTCAGGCAGTGGCAGAAGCTGCCCAGGAAGGTGGTAGAGTCTCCATCCCTGGATGGGTTTAAATGACAGGCAGGTGGGGTGCTCAGGGATCTGGTGTAGTAGTGGACAGGTATGGTTGGACTCGATGACCTCAAAGGTCTTTTCCAACCAAGCGATTCTATGGTTCTGTGATCCTCCATCCACCCTGTCCCACTGTGCCCCATCCCCTGCCCACCCCATCCCGCCGTGCTCCTGTCCCCTTTCCTGGGACTCACGGTACAGGATGGCTGCATCCAGGGCTCCCCATCCACCTGCATGGGCAGCAACTTGGACGTCCTGCAAGGCACAAAGAGAGGGAACACAGGGTGACACAGATGTCAGCTTTCACCATCAGTCGTGCGCTCTGCCAGGACGAGGGACGAGTACCTGATGGTGACAGATGAGCACTGGGCGAGTCTCTTCCCAGCACTCTTCAGCCCCGTGTAGATCTGCCCCATCTCCATCGCGCCCTCCAGTCCCACCACCTCCAGGAGGTGATCACTCAGGTCTGTAAGAGAGAGGGGTTTGAGTCAGTGCCTCAACCTCAGGGATCCCCTGCCATCATCAGGGCCAGCACACCAGGGGGGCTGGCCACCCCGGAGGGCAGCAGGGCTGGTGGCACTGTGGGGATGTGTCCCGAAGTCCCCTGTGCCCCAAGACCACCCAGCTGGACATTTGCAGTATTGGTCAAAGCTGCTGTCCAAAATCCCTGGAGCAAAACCACTCCTGGTCTGAAACAGCACTTGGTCCTGCAAGGCTGCAGGGTGGCAGCCTGGATCCCCACCAGCCTTTCAACTGCTTGTTTGCAGTGTTGTGCCATATGGTGGTAGACAACACCATTACCCCCTGGGTGTCCTGGGGTGCTGTGGCCCCCTGGCAGTTGGGACGCACAGCAGAATCCTCCCCAGGAGGATCTGCTCAAATCCCAGGGCACTGCCCCTTTTTCCAGCTCCTCTTGCTCTTCTGGGCTGCCAGTGAAGGCACCCAACACTGGGGCAGCTCGCTCTGACTCCCACTCCTTTCAGGGTCCCACGGTAGAACCCCCCCCCAGGAGTCCCTGAAGCCCTCCTGCCCACCCGCAAGCAAGGATGTGCTCAGGGAACCACACTACCTCTCCAGCTTTTGGAACCAGCTTTTGCTCTGCCCCACTCCCTGCTGCCCATTTCCATGGGCTCACCTGGCAAGGGACAGCTGGTGACAGCCTGGGGTGGCTGGTGACTCCGTGGTCCTGGTAGCCACACAGCATGAGGGCTGTTTCCCACCCCAGCCCTGGGTGGGTGGAAAATACGGGCATTTTGCCTATTTTGCTGCCTGCTCTCTAACCCTCTGCTTTCTGTTGGGGAACCCTGCCAGCACTCTGGGCTGCCCATGCCCACGGGGACAGCTCTGGTGGCTGCAGCAGTGAGGTGCTGGCTGGGGCACAGCACGGGTGCTGTGCTGTTCCCAAAGCCCACAGCCAGGCTGGTAGCGCTGCGGTGGAGCCTGGCAGGATGCTTCCAAAAGCCATCAGTGCCAGCTCTGCAGCTCTGCTCCCGGCTCCTCCTCTGCGGCAGCGGGTGCCCAGCGCTGCAGCGGCTGCCTGCCAGCCCCACGGGGCACAGCAGCTGCCCAGCTACATGCCCATAGGTGAGGGGTCCCAAATGGGCACCGTGACCCTTGGGAGGTGCAGGGCAGAGGGTAGCAAGGAGCAGGAGTCACATCCTCTCTGCTCACCACGGGAACGGCATTACCAGCCTTGAAGAATTCGGTGCTGGGCCATACCCAGGTGGGCAGAGTCACACTACTTCACCAGCTTAGATGGTTCTTGGGGTCACCATGGCACCCCAAAAGGCAGTGAGCTGACAGCAACCCCTGACAGCTCCACCACCACCATAGCCAGAAGGAGTATCTCCCCAGCTCCCCCATGCAAACCCCACTGCACCCCACAAACCCGCTGCTCACCCTGCACGCAGAACTTGAGCTCCTTGGCATCGGTGACCACCGTGGCGTGCAGCTTCTCTGGCGCTTTCTTGCCCAGCCTGTTGTACCCACGCTGCTTCTTGGTCTCTCCCCAGAGGTTGGAGCCTCCGTACATGCTGGGGATGTTGAGGACAGCGATGCCCTCCAGGGACGCATTGCTCAGGTCTAGCAGGGTCCCATCACACTGTTGGGCACATGGGCAGCATCAGGTTTGAAGGAGCACGATGCTCCAAGCAGCCACCGCATGGTCCCAGGGTGGTACAGGCAGCCCCAGGGCAACCAGAGGAGCAAAACCCCCTCAACTTTGCTTTTCTGGTGCTGACAACCACCACCTCCCTTCCTTGCTTTCCCCTCCAATTGGATAGGAATTTTACTATGTGTCTGAGATGGCAGTTTTGAAAAGCAAATTTCCTGTGAGTGCACATAAAACCTTGCTGGGCTCAGTGATGCGACTCAAAAAAGGAGGCAATGCCACCTTGGCCCCAGAGCAACCTCCATCCAAGCATCTCCAGCACGTGCTGCCCCACCTCCCTTTGTTCAAATTGACTTCAAAGAGCCACAGAGTCTGGCTGCTCAGAAAATAACTCAAAATAGCTTCTGTTCAAGCACAATTTGGAAGCCAGAAATAAGGCTGGAAGGAAATGATAGAAAAGGTGTCAGAGTTAAAAAAAGTCAGTTTTGGAGAGAAAACCACAAGGCAGCGCATGGAACTGGTATCCCAGTCTTTGCTGTTGTACAGCAGGACTGCCCAGCTGAAAATTCCCTGTAAAAGGCAAAATATCTGTTGCCTGCAGCTTCCCTACAGGACTCAAAGCAGCAGCCATGGGGATGCATTTCTTAACTTCAGGTCTTTCTAAACATCACTCTCCTGTTCAACTGTATTTTCTCCAGAGTGTTTTTATTTTCCTTTCTGCAGCTGCTCCCTACCTGTCGTGCTACGCTTCAGTACATACCAGCACATTTTTTTTCCTTGCATTTTAGTGATGCAATGGCATTTCTGCCCTCTCTTACTCTGCTGAGAGGAACGCGAATGGGCTGACAAACCCCCGCCGCTGCTTTGAGTCCTGTTGTTCTACTCTAGCAAAGAGTGAAGCTCATAGAATCATGGAATGGGTTGGGTTGGAAGGGACCTCAAAGCCCAGCCAGTTCCATCCCCTGCCATGGGCAGGGACACCTCCCACTGGATCAGGGGCTCAAAGGCCCATCCAACCTGCCCTTGAACACCTCCAGGGAGGAGGCAGCCACCACCTCCCTGGGCAACCTGTGCCAGGGCTTCCCCACCCTCATTGTGAAGGATTTCTTCCTGATGTCTAATCTAAATCTTCCCCCCTTCCAATTTAAAGCAGTTCCCCTTCATCCTGTCATTCCAGGCCCCAGTAAAAAGTCCCTCCCTAGCTTTCCTGGAGCCCCTTTCAGCATGGGGGGCTGCTCTAAAGTCTGCCTGGATCCTTCTCTTCTCCAGGCTGAACAACCCCAACTCTCTCAGCCTGTCCTCACAGCAGAGGTGCTCCAGCACTCAGATCATCTCCGTGGCCTCCTCTGGACCCGTTCAAACAGTTCCATATTCTTCTTATGGTGGAGATTCCAGAACTGGACACAGGACTCCAGGTGGGGTCTCACCAGAGTGGAGCGGAGGGGCAGAATCCCGCCCCTCGCCCTGCTGACCACGCTGCTTTAGACACAGCCCAGGACACGGTTGGCATTCTGGGTCTCAAGAGCACGTCGCTGGCTCATGTCGAGCTTCTCATCAACCAGCACCCCAAGTCCTGCTCTGCAGGGCTGCTCTCGATCACGTTGTCCTCCAGCCTGTCTCAAGCTTATTTTTAACACCCTGCCAGTAAGCACTGGCACACCGGCCACATGTATGTGGAGCTGGGTGCACACATGAGCAAACATCTCTGTATGTTTAGATCGGCTCTTCCTTCCCTCGTGCTCCAAGATCTTATTTTTAGCCTTGCGTTGAAAGCGAAAATCAGGAATCTTCTGGTTTGGGAGTGCAGAGCTGTCTCTCCAAGGCTTGCAAAGGATGCAAATCCTTTCATTCTCAATACATTTAAATGATATTATGAATTGCAGGAGCAGGCACCAACACTCTGAGCAGCAGATATAGAGTGAGTGGGCTCTGATTGCTCACAGGATGGACAACACATCCCACTCCAGCTGAGCAGAGCATCGCTCCTGACTGCAGGCAGCTTTCCTGCCTGCCAGGTGGTGGGCACCGACCCCACCGTGGTGCGATGGGGGCAAGCCGGCTGCCCAGGGTTTCCAGAGATGCTGTGAGAGCCAGTTCCTGCCCGGGGGCCGTGGGGACAGGCAAGACCACGGCTGCCCACGGCTGCCCACGCACACGCGAGCAGGGAGCGATTCCTCCCCGCGCAGCCTCCCTGTTCACACGCCAGAGAGCTACAATGGGCTCTTTGAGCAGGGGCAGCTGACTGCGCGCTGGCAGCGAGGCTGGAAGTAGAAATTTGCAGCTGGTGAAAAAGCAAATTCATTTCCAGGAGCGGTAGGGGAACGAGTGCCAATTTCCAAAACAAAACTGCCATTTCTTTGCAAGGCTGACAGTTGCCTGGGAGCTGGAGGGAGGACAGGCTGCGGCTTTCAACTTCAAACACCGGGGGATTAACGCTTTCCTGCCGGCACGGCACAACCAGCACCGACACGCACTCGGGGGCCAGCGAGAAAGGCACCTCACAAGGAACAGGGAGCACCTCACACCATCTCTGGCACCATCGAACCCAACAGACACAGACTTTATCTGCCCTGGTGGACACTGACACCTGAGATCATAGAATCATAGAATGGCTGGGGTTGGAAGGGACTTTAAAGCCCATCCAGTTCCACCTCCCTGCCACGGGCAGGGACACCTCCCACTGGATCAGGGGGCTCAAAGCCCCATCCAACCTGCCCTTGAACACCTCCAGGGAGGGGGCAGCCACCACTTCCCTGGGCAACCTGCGCCCATGTTTCACCACCCTCATCACCAAGAATGTCTTCCTGATATTTAATCTAAATCTTCCCCCTTCCAATTTAAAGCCATTCCCCCTTGTCCTATCACTACTGGCCCTTGGAAAATGTCCCTTCCCAGCTTTCATGGAGCCCCTTTCAGTACTGGGAGGCTGCTCTAAGGTCTCCCCTCGGCCTTCTCTTCTCCAGCCTGAACAACCTCAACTCTCTCAGCCTGTCCCCATAGCCGAGCTGCTCCAACCCTCTGATCATCTTTGTGGCCTCCCCTGGACCCGTTCCAACAGTTCCATGTCCTTCTTATGTCGATGATTCCAGAACTGGACACAGGAGTCCAGGTGGGGTCTCATGACAGCAGAGTAGGTCATGAGATGGCCATGCCCCTTCTCCTGCTCCTTTCCACCAGCTGCTAAGGGTATAGCTACCCCCTACGCCCCACCACCAGCTCCTCATGCTCTGCCCACCACCAGTGCCCTGCTCCCACCGCCTGCTCAGACCTGCACCAACCCTTTGTAGCAAGCAACGTTTTCTTCCCCTCGCCCTCAAGCCTAAGTTATAAAAGGGTCATTTATCCAGAGGTAAGGAGAGACGGAAGTTCACAGCAAAGCACAGCCCAAACCCCCCCAGCGTGAGCGGAGAAGTGATAGCGCTCTTAGCAACCGTGGGCCCTCCTCCCCACTCTAATTAAAGGCTGTTTCCATCTCATCCAATGAGGGCTGAGAGCAGAAGCAGAGTTTACAGAGAGAATATTCCAGGCACGCTCTGGAATACAGCTGGAAGGGGGGGGAAATACAGGGCTATTCTTCTGCCTGCAGCTGGCCAGCTCTGCAGCAAGCGCTGCGTGGTGGAAGAGCGGGTCCTGCCAGCCACAGCATCCTCCTGAACCGTAAGGGCACCTTCTCCCCAAACAGCCAAAAGCCCTGCTCCAGGAACCCATGGGTGATGCCTCCTAAAAAGCCTTTGTGCTGTGGCTGGCAGCCCAGGAAACCCACCTCCACCTCGATGTAGTCATGGAGCTTCTTGCAGGTGGCTGCAAAGGTCTCTGATGTTCCAAATTCGAAGTACCACAGCTTGTTCTTCATCCTGGGGCACAGAGACACAGTAGCATCCCATGAGGGGGTGGCATCAGCATCCCACTTGGAAGCTGTGCCTTGACCGAACCGCTCCCAGCCCAGCCGGCAATAGGATCACAGAATGTCCTGAGTTGGAAGGGATCCACAAGGCTTATTGAGTCCAACTCCTGTCCCTGCAACGACAACCCCAACATCTACCCTGTGTGTCTGAGGGCATTGGCCAAATGCTTCTGGAATGTTGTCAGGCCGTGACTGCTTCCCTGGGGAACTGTTCCAGTGCTCCACCACCCTCTGGGTGAAGAATCTTCTCCTAATATCCAACCTAACCTATCCCTGGCACATCTTCCTGCCATTCCCTCAGTCCTGTCATTGGTCACGAGAGAGAAGCAATCAGCACCTGCTGCTTCTCCTCCCCATGTGAGGAAACAGTGAACTGCTATGAGGTGCCCCCTCAGTCTCCTCTTCTCCAGGCTGAACAGACCAAGTGACTTCAGCTGCTCCTCATAGGGCTTCTTCTCTAAACACTTCACGAGCCTTGTGGCCTCCTCTGGACACTCTCCAACAGCTTTAGATCCTTTTTATACTGTGGTGTCCAAAAGTGCACCCAGTGCTCAAGGTGGGGTTGCATCAGTGTGGACCAGGGCAGGACAATCCCCTCCCTCAAGTGGCTGGGAACGCTGGGCAGAGCCTTCCTGGCGCTGTTGTGCTGGACACGTGAGCCACTGATGGGGACAGAAGCCTCTGTGGGGAGGTATTGCTGGTGTCACAGCCCAAGGGAGCTGTGCTGGAGGACAGGGGGTGGCTCAGGTGGTCCTGGCTCTGACACCCTGCGGAGGGGGAGGATGGGTGTGCTGGATGCTTCCTCAGCACGGAACAGGGTGCCTCCACCAGCTCTCAGCAGCACTCAGCATGGGCTGTGGTTTCTTGACAGGCCACCCCAGGGCTGCCAGGGACAGGGTACACAATGAAGGGGATGTCCCCCAGCTCAGCACCCTGCATTGTACCCTCCCACACCCTGCCAGACAACCCCTGACCACTGATCTTCCCCTGCTTTGGGCACCAGGCTTTGAGGGGGAGCCAAGGGGGCTGAATTTCAGAGTAGAGGTGGATGCTTTGGTCCATTTGAGGTTTTTCTGAACACAAGGCTGGGGTCAGAAGCCCTGCCTCTCGCTGCCTTCATGCCATTCCCACACACCCTGAGCACAGTGGGAGCGAGCTGCAACCTGCTGCCTGCCCTGCCCTCACTGCCCGGCCTGCTCCTGCTGGTCCTGGAATTCCTCCCTAATTATAAAGCATGAATGAACATAATTCAGTGCATGGCCAAGTTTGAGCAGCTTGCCAGGCTGCTCAAACCCCTGAAGGAGCAGTCCAGACCCACACCATGCCCAGCCGTACCTGGTGTGTCCCCCCACACCCACCTTGGGGGGGGGACAGCCCTTACCTGCTGTTAAATTTCTCGGGGTGCTTTTCTCGCATGATGTGGAAGCGATGGGCAATGGAGGCGTCCTGAGGGGAGAGGGAGCAGAGAGATGTCCAGCAGGGAAGAAGAACCTCCCTCTCTGAACCCCACAAGAACGCGGGGCTCAGCTCTTCACCCTTGCCACCAGCCCCCACGGAGGTGCTCTCAGCCAGGCTGCTGGCAGAGCATTGAACAGGTTCATTAGGTGAGACATAATTAGTGCACTTGGCCTCCTTCCCTCATCACAGAGGTGATGCCATGGGAGGGAGGAAGAGCTACCAGTGGGGCAGTGGGGCTCCAAGGACACCCCAGAACCCTGCACCCTGATGGCTCCCCTGGCAGGTTGGAAGCTCTCCCGAACTTTTCCTTTGCAGAATCGAAGGCGTTGAAGCGTGACTTGGAAGCTGTCACCAAATGCCACATGGCCAGGGTCTTGAGCAGCCTGATCCAGTGGGAGGTGTCCCTACCCACTGGGGGTTGGAACTGGATGGGCTTTAAGGTCCCTTCCAACCCAAACAATTCTATGAGTCTATGATTCTATGGTTCTATGATTAGAAGGAGCTGATGTGAAACTAGAAGCATCCTGTAGTGCTGCCACATGGGTTGGGCACCCATAGCCCAGTGCAAAAGCGCTGCAGGCCCCTGGGTAGAGAAGTGCTTTCCACTTTGCTTTCCCTCAAAGCCCTGCAGCTCCCAGGACTGACCCCCTGTGGCACAGGGCTACCATCCTCCTTGGGTTCCCTAACTCTCCTGGGTTAGGAAAACATGGGGGAACACAGGTTCAAGCACCAAAGCAGGGCTTTGCTGATGGGTGCCACCTCAGCAAAAGCTCCAGGTGGGGTGTCCAGCAGATCTCAAACTTCCCTGAACCTCATTTAAGCTACTTGCACAATTGCTTTTGCAACATTCCCAGCTGGGAAGAGATTCCATGCTTGTTTGAGCATTACAAATGAAAATAAAACCAGAAAAATAATGCCAGGAGACAGAAGGAGATCGGGAACACGAGCAAGGAGGAACAGGGAGGGAGAATCTCTGGCTTGGGAGGCTCAACCTCAAATGTCAAATTTCACCAACCACTTAGAAAGGCTTTCATGGTCTCTGAGGAACATCACCAGGAATCTCCTGGGAATTAACTCAGAGCTGGCTCAGAACAAGTCCAGGAGGACACAGGGAGGGAAGCATGGGGGGCAGGAATCCCTCGAGTGCACCCACCAGGCTGGATCACACCAGTGACTTCACAGCAGTCCATGCTATTCCCACTGGATGATTGGGAAATATCCCTGGGAATACCCTGATCCGGGTGGGTTTGAGGCTGCTGCTGCACTGGGGACCCAGGTGACAGCTCCCCTGCTCTGCTGCCGTCCAGAGCTCCTCCCTCTGCTTTGCCATGGCTGGGTGGCTCTGGTGGGCATGGCACAGTCTGGATACCTGTTATCAGCTCTGCGCTGCGTTGCTCTCTCCAGCTACAACACATCTGCTGTGCTCTGATGCCCTCAGGACCCGTCCCTGCACCACAGTACTCACCACCCCGATGGAAAAGTAGTTGTTGATGATGGTGGATGGGACAGGGTCTCCGTTGGCCCCTCCGTCACTGGGAATGACATCTATCTGCCAGCGGTCCAGCATCACCTCTGTGCTGTGCTCGATGTCCTTCAGGACCTTCATCAGGTTGCCTCCTTCATAGCCTGGAAGGCAAAGAAAGTGGAGGATGAAGGAGGATGAAGGGATGCCTTGTGATGCAGGGCTAGAGGCAGTTGGGTGCTGAGTACCCAGGAGAGCCTGGGGCTGCTGCTACAGCACCAATAAGATGCCCAGCTCGTCCTTACAGTGGTGGCAGAGATTTCAGCTAATGGTACAGCTCTCCCAGATGGAAAAGGTTGTTGGGTGGGACCTCAGTTAGACAGCAGTGGCTGCTTTTTTTGGAATGGGTTAGAGGTACCATCAGGAGATGCCAGGGCCAAAATGCAGCCCTGAGCCTTGTCCTGAGAGTCTCAGAGCCCTCCCAACCCAGGGTGGCACCCACCCAGCCACACTAGATGGTCCCCACGGGCCTGCCACCCCCTGGGCGATGCTGGCCCGGCCTCACCTCCTCCCCAGCGCAGGCACCGGGCCAGGTCGTTGCCCGTTCCCAGGGGCAGGACAGCCACCGGCGGGTGCTTCGCCAAGTTCGCCTTGTCTGCAATTCAAGGGGAAAGAGAGGTTTGGGGCTGAAAGGGCAACCATACCTGTCCACTACTAAACCAGATCCCTGAGCACCTCATCTACCCATCTGTTAAACCCCTCCAGGGATGGCGACTCCACCACCTCCCTGGGCAGCCTCTGCCAGTGCCTGAGAACCCTTTCAGTGAAATCATTTTTCCTGATGTCTAATCTGAACCTCCCCTGGTGCAACTTGAGGCCGTTTCCTCTTGTCCTATCACCTGTCACTTGGGAGAAGAGACCAACACCCACCTCACTACAACCTTCTTTCAGGGAGTTGTAAACAGTGATGAGGTGATGAGGTCTCCCCTCAGCCTCCTCTTCTCCAGGCTATTAGGATCATGGAGGATGCTCCTTGCTTACCTATGCAGTCCAGGATCCAGCCCACTGTGCCATCCCCTCCGCAGGCCAGGACACGGAAATCCGGAGTGTCCCGAAAGAAGCTCAGCCTGGAGAAAGGCAGAAGAGACAAGGGGCGATGTTGGGGAGCAGGAGGTGGCGGGAGGGGGCAGAGGATCAGCTGCAGCATCTCCATACCCTGGCGCAGGCCCGCCACGGTCCAGGTTGTACACTTGGCGTGGGTTGAGCAGGTAGTGAAACTTCCGTAGGACCCTAGGGAAAGAGAGGAGCGAGGAACACTTCGGAGATGAGTCCATCACAGGGAGAGGTGCCAGGGCAGCCTGAGGATTTACAGACCCTGCCCCTGGAGGGATGCTCTCCCCAGGCAGACCCCACCTACCGCTCTCCTTGCCTTCCTCCACTCTTGGGATTCACAAGCACCAGGAGGGGATGCGTCCCGGGCCGGGGGCTGATCTGGAGGGCAGAAAGGGTTGCTGTGCTCACTCCCAGCTGGACCACAGGCTTTCCCTTCTCCTCGATGTCTGTCCTGCATTCCCTTGCTCCACAGGCATGTCCAGCTTCTGGCACCCCTGGCACTGAGCTTTGGCTCCCCACACCCAGGCTGCAGATGCCTGAGTGATGCAGGGCTCAGCAGACACCCACAGCAGAGCTCCCTGGCAGCCCGGCGTGGAACCCACCTGCAGACCTTGCCCATCCACTGTGGTGGAGTTGAACTTGAAGCCCTGGTTGTCCTCGGGGCTGGTGCCAGGGGAGTCGCTCTGGGATCTCCGGCAGTGGGACTGCCTGTCCTTTGGGGAATAGAGGCAGGGATGCTCACACTGCCCCGGGAAGTAAAGGTTTGCCATGGTGATGACCAGATGGGTCCTTTACCAGGGCACTTACCAGGACAACGGGGCAGATGTAGGAAGGCAGCAAGATGTGGTCCCGCAGCAGGCCCCCGTCGCACTCTGGCTTCACGTGGGAGGCACATTTGTTGTGGAGCTGGAGGAGGTGGGAAGAAGGGCCAGGGGACACCAGGGCATCTGTGAGCCTCTCCTCCCCAGCCATGCAGGGTGCACCTGCCCCCTCAACACCCACGCACTCACAGTAACTTGGCACCAGACGCAGTGGAGGCCGGTGATGCCCTGGTAGCATTTGATGCTCTTGTGGCATCGGTCGCACTTGACAGGCGAATTGCCCTCGATCCAGGTGTGCTGCATCACCTGCAAGGTGGAGAAGGAACACTGTGGACACAGCACCCACTGACTCACGGGCATCTCCCCTCCACTGAGGGCTGCCACTGTGATTTTGGAGGGGGTCTTGTCATGCAAGGAATGCTGAGTGATCCAAACCTCTTCCCTCCCGGGTGCTCTATGCAGCACACTGGGGACACCCCCACCCACCCAGAACTGCAGCAGACCTCAGGGCTGGGGGCCCTGGGGGTCCCTGGGGCTGGAGATGAGACCCATCCTGCCAGCCTCTGGGTGCTGGGAACACTTGCCCAGGAAACAACGGGCAGAAGGGCTTTAAATTGTAAGGGGAAAGATTTAGATTAGACATTAGAAAGAAATTCCTCACAATAAGGGTGGGGTGGTTGGCACAGGTTGACCAGTGAAGTGGTGGCTGCCCCATCCCTGGAGGTGTTCAAGGCCAGGTTGGATGGGGCTTTGAGCCCCCTGATCCAGTGGGAGGTGTCCCTGCCCATGGCAGGGGGTTGGAAATGGTTGGGCTTTGAGGTCCCTTCCAACCCATTCTATGATCTCCCAGGGGCAAAACCATGGGGGACCAAGGAAGGTGACGGTGGGGGCTGCTGCTGCCAGCAGTGCTGCCTCCAGGAGGGCTCTGCAGGAGAAGTGCTGGCTCACAAACACGCCAGTCGCCTACTCACGCTCGTGTTCCTCTTGGATTTCACGTAGGTACTGATGCAGGAGGCAATATCTTTGGACACACACCTCTCATGGACCGTGTACTTGCAGACTGGTGGGAGAGAAGGTGGTGAGCATCACCCTCTGGCATGGGTGCTGCCCCCTCCTCACTCACCCCAGGCACCCACAGAGATGGGCATTGACCCAGACCAGCCCCCCCTCCCTGGGGCACTGGGATAGGGTGGGAGTTGTTGGCTTAGGGGTGCAACAGTCGGGCAAGTGACCCCAACTCAGACTCACAGGAGCAGCAGAGGCCCTGCTTGCGGACACCCAGCAGCATGGTGCGGCAGAAGTTGCAGTAGGCAGGTTTCTTGAAGTGCTTCAACCTCCAGGCATGCTGCCCATCATCTTTTACGTTCTGCAGGGCAGGAGAACAGAGGGCCGGGGTGGGGAGGGGTGTCACTCCCTTGCTGGGGGTCCCAGCCTGCTCAGCCTGGCACTGTTATCAGCTAATTGTCCCATAAAAGCCCCCAGTGAGTCTGCAGGAGTTCACACCCAGCACGACCACATGTCTTCTCCTCAACGTCCTCCAAGAATTCCTCCCCTCCATCCCCCTGCTCCCTGGGCATGTCCAGCTTCTGGCACCCCTGGCACCAAGCTCTGGCTCCCTCAGCACAGCACAGCCATGGGGATGCTCTGCTGGTGGCTGAAGAGAAGGAGGTAACTCCACATCTGGGGCCAGACCACCCCCATCATGGGGTGACTAAAGCAAGCTTCTGGGTCCAGGCATGTGTGCTTTGCAGGAGCCACTTACAATTCCCCATTTTCTTGAATCCTTCTGCTGGAAGGAACCTACCCCTTGCCTCTCCATGGGAAATAAGCACCAGGATGGGCAGTGGGGAGCAAAACCATAGATTTTTCCTGCAAACCATCACCTGATGCCTAGGGAGACACCTTGGTGAAATGAAGCCCCCAAAACAACACAGGCAAATAAGGGGGATCCCAACCCATCCCACTCCTGCTCTTTGAAGCTCACCCCAGGGGAGGAGCTGGCATTTTAGGTGCTCATCTTATTTTTTGATTAAATACTCATCAAACCAGAGTGTGCTACGACTCCAAGGAGCGAGTGCAGCCTGCAGCTCGCAACAACTGCAGCTCAAAACTCAGTTTGTAAAGACCTAGGGGGGAAAGTTGGTCTGCAGAGGGAGGATGGGGGGGTCTGCAGGGGCTGTGCGGTGCTGGACAGGCTGCAGTGTGTTGGTGGGGGTAGGGTGCCCTCCCGTGGTCCCTGTACACCCTCCATCGCCACCCAGCCCCGGGAATTCCATCCAGGCTGGCTGGAAGCAGCCAAAGCAGGTCCTCACATGTGCACTCACCGTCTCCATCCCCAGGAGGACCAGCAAGGGGATGGTGGTCATTCCACCCCGGATCCACTCCTCCAGCGTCACCGTCCCATCATGGTTGTAGTCGATCTCCTCCATCATTGCCTTCAGGATCTGGAGGAGGGAGGAGAGGTGGTGACACGGCAATGCTGCCCACGAACCCTGGCTGTGGCCAACAGTCCCTGTGGTTGCCCAGCCCCAGCACTCACGGGCTTCAGCTCAGTGGAGTCCCACTCCAGGTACTCGGCCACGTGCACCATCTGGTTGATGATACGATCCAGCTCCTGAGCACAAAAAGACAACCAAGCCTGGCACTTATGCTCCAGCCTCATCCACCCAACCAGGGAAGTATCAGATCTACGTCCCAATACACCCAGAGCTGCCCCAGACTCCAGCCCACGCAGAGGGGCAGCAATGCCCCACTTCTTGGTGGGTGCTGGGTGCTGAAAATCTGCCAGACAATCAACATTGGGCTTTCCCTCAGAAAAACTACTCTGATAAAACAGATCTTTAGTTGCAATGGGCTTTGAGCACCCTGATCCAGTGGGAGGTGTCCCAGCCCATGGCAGGGAGGTTGGAACTGGATGGACCATTCTATGATTCTAAAGACACATCCAAAATACAAAGAGAAAACATCCCAGGGCAAAGGGGTTGTGCATGAATTTTCCTTTCCTGGTGCACCGTGAGCTGATGTAGAGCTGCAGTCACTGGTGGGTGGATTTTCTGCAGCTGCTGCTGGATGCTGCAGAGTTGGTGTGCGTCCCCCAGCTCTCTGGTCTGGTCCTGCAGCAAAAGCTGCTGCTTCCTCCTCCCTTTCCCTGTTTAGCTCAGAGTGTCTCACCAGGGGGCAAGTGTTACCAACAGGGCCCTGTGTCTCTCCAGCCCCCACAAGCAGCACTGGCTTTCTCTCCCAAGGGTAAGGCTTACCGAGCTGTCCAGGAGGCCGTTCCCATCTGTGTCGTAGAGGCGAAACATAACTGGAGGGAGAAGAGAATCACAGAATGGTTTGGGTTGGAAGGGACCTCAAAGCCCATCCAGATCCAACCCCCCTGCCTTGGGCAGGGACACCTCCCACTGGATCCGGGTGCTCAAAGCCCCATCCAACCTGGCCTTGAACACCTCCATGGATGGGGCAACCTGTGCCAGGGCCTCCGTACCCTCATTGTGAAGGATTTCTTCCTAATGTCTAATCTAAACCTTCCCCCTTTCAATTTAAAGCCATTCACCCCAAGCCTGAGCAGTTTGCTGGCTCAGGCCAGGCAAGATGGATATAGGAAATGGCTTCAAGTTGCACCAGGGGAGGTTCAGATTAGACATCAGGAAAAATCATTTCACTGAAAGGGCTCTCAGGCACTGGCAGAGGTTGCCCAGGAAGGTGGTGGAGTCACCATCTCTGGAGGGGTTTAACAGATGTGTAGATGAGGTACTCAGGGATCTGGTTTAGTAGTGGACAGGTACGGTTGAACTTGGTGATCTCAAAGGTCTTTTCCAACCAAGCAATTCTATGAGATCTGAGCCCACCAAGCTGTGGCTATCAGAGTGAAGCTGCACTCCCCCCGGCTGCCCCTGTGTGGGAGATGGGTGCTGTCAGGCAGGAGGATGTCAGGGTGATCCTGAGTGGTTTTCCCAAGCAGTTTTAATTTTTCATCACGAAAAGGTGAGCAGGAACACCCAGCCCCGCACCCCTCCTCAAGTAACCCCCCAGGCGATGCCTCCCTGCACCCCACTCTGTGCCCTAGGTCCCACTTACACTCCAGCTTGTCCTCTGCCCGTCCCCTCTCCAGCAGGGACAGGTAGCAGACAATGTCCTTCAGGTGGACCACCGGGGCCACTGAGGGTGGGGGTGGAGGGGGAGCGGCTTTCTGGGAGCCATGGCTCTTGCGCAGGCTGAAGGGCAACCTCTTCTCCACGGTCCTCGTGCCTGTGGGCAGGGAAAGGGGGATGAAGGCCAGGCACAGGGGTCAAGGAGGTGTCCCCAGCTGGGACATGGGGCCAGGTGCATCGCAGGAGCCGGGCTGGGCACACGACGGGCACAAGAGTCTGGATGCCATGGCAGAAGCAGGGCTGGGGACACGAAGGTGACATCAGGCTGGGTGTCACTGCAGATGCAGGGCTGGGGACATGAAGAGGACATCAGGCTGGGAGTCACTGCAGATGCAGGGCTGGGGACATGAAGAGGACATCAGGCTGGGAGTCACTGCAGATGCAGGGCTGGGGACATGAAGAGGACATCAGGCTGGGAGTCACTGCAGATGCAGGGCTGGGGACATGAAGAGGACATCAGGCTGGGTGCCACCGTAGACACAGGGCTGAATGCTGCCAGTCGGAACCCAGGGCACAGATGCCGACACCTCCGGCGCTGGCAGCGCGGGCGGGATGAGTGGTGGGCACCCAGAAGATGTGCCCTGCTGGGGACAAGCACCCACCCAGAGGAGTGAGAAGCTCGGTTGGCAGCGGGACAGCTCGCCAGTGCGCCGGGACAGCCCACGCTTACGGCTGCCGGCACCAGATGGCTCCTCCTGGCAGAGGGGACCTTCCCAGCGCTCCCCTCCTTGGTGCCTGGCAGGAGCTGGGGTGGAGGCAGCCGTGAGTCACTGCTCTGATCCCCCTCGCTATGAGTTGCTGCCAGGTAATTAAGACAATGACTGGTGGAGGGACAGGATCAGCAGCTCAGGTTTGCAAAGCAAAGGTATCAAAACCTTCGGGCAAGAGGGAATGGCCTTGAGTTGCACCAGGGGAGGTTCAGATTAGACATCAGGAAAAATTTCTTCACCAAAAGGGTTCTCAGGCACTGGCAGAGGCTGCGCTGGGAGGTGGTGGAGTCACCGTCCCTGGAGGGGTTTAACAGACAGGTAGATGAGGTGCTCAGGGATCTGGTTTAGTAGTGGACAGGTGCGGTTGCACTTGATGATCTCAAAGGTCTTTTCCAACCAAGTGATTCTACGAAAATCCCAGGAACCTGCTGACTGTGGAAGGTCACCACCACTGCACCGTGGTCCTGACCAGCCACACTGCCAAGTGGCTCCCTCCTTCTGGAGACAGAGAAAGCTTGTCACTGCTCATGCCCCCCACGGAGCCCCAGCCAAGCTCACCTGGTGACTGAGGGCTGAGCACGGACCCGGAGGAGATCTTAGAAGAGCCCGAGGAGTTGTGAGCAGAAGGGGTGCCGGTGGTGGACTTCTGGGAGGATGACCTGGAGCAGCTGGGGGAGGTGCTGGGGATGGATGCCGGGGTGAGGGATGCTGGCTGCAGCTCAGTTGTGTTGCTGTGGCAGCTCCTGGGCTCAGGAGTGTGGCGGCCCAGCGCGCTTCGGAGCGTTTTCCCGTTGATCCCTGCAAAGCAGACAGATGCCTGTGGGCAGCATGAGAGCAGGGTGCCTGTGCCTGGCAAGTTCCCTACCTAGGTGCTGATTGCTTGCCACGGGATCCTCTCTGCTAGCCCCAAAGCAGGCTGGCATCCCAGCTCTCTGAAGGGCGCCATGGGTGGCCCCTCGCTCTCCTGCCTGGCCCAGCAGCTCCTGGCAGTGCTCCCATCCCTGGGTGCTGGCCACCAAGGGGCTCAAGTGGCGAGGGTGTGGTCCCCCACCACTGGCCAGAGCCACTCCTGAACTCCTGTGTGGCAGCTCAGCATCGGGGGAGGGTTCACCCTTTTCTTTTGCAGTTTATAGTCCTTTCAGCAGCCAATCCACCCACACAGGTGCTGGGGGAGGCACAAGGTGGGTGCTCAGCTCATGTCCCTTGTTCTGGGTGCAGCTGCACACTTGGAGGCCGCCCACACCAATACCTGTGACAGGGGCGCAGGCCACCTCGCTCTGGATGGAGATGCCAGCATCGAGTGACTTGGGCTCTGAATGCATGGAGGAAAGGAAGGAATCAGTGCCCAGTTGGTCCCCACCCCAGGGAAAGCCCTGTCTTCCCTGGAGAAGCGCAGGGTCCCTGGGAACCCATCTGTCGGATGGGACAGAGCTGGGATGTGTGCTGGCCCCAGTGTCACCCACCGTGGGTGTCACCCTGCATCCTTTGTCCCAAGCCCAAGATGCCACCATGCCACGTTGTGCCAGCTGGGTGGCAGGGGCAAGGCTGGCTCACCGCGGGTGCCGGGCTGCGCGACGCTGGGGCTCTGGCGCTGGGTCTCGGGGGAGGCTTGGCATATCTTCCTCTTGAAGGAGGTGAAGAGATGTTGGCAAAGCTCCTCAGGCACATCTGCCTCCAGGTAGGTCTTCATGAACAGGCGGAAGCCCTCGTAGTCAATGGGCTGGGGAGGGGACAGAGGAGGAGGATGGAGGTGCCATGGGCACACCATGGGGCTACAGAGCTGGTGGCGGGGGGGGGGGGCCATGCCCTGGGGCTACAGAACCCTGCCCAAAACCTCCAGTTTCCCAAATCCCAGTGGTGGGACATAACCTGAAGGGATCCAGAGGTAGTAGGACCTGAAATCTCCAGTGCCAGGCTGGCTGCCAGGGGCTGGCACGGCCAAGACAGACCAGTGGCATTTGGCTCTGATGGAGCCAGTGCTCAGATTGCAGAAAACGATGGAGGAACTAAATACAGACCCTCTGGCACAGCCAAAGGAGGCCGGGGGTGTTGGAGGCAGAGGGGTGTAACAAGCTGTGCCTGAAAGCCTCCTGCTCCCCCAGGACAGGGCACAGAGCAGCAGCAAGGCCCTCCAAGCCCACCCCCAGCCTCTGGGAACTCTTTGCCTCCTCATTCCCTGCTGGGCATCCTCAGGACATCGGGACACTGCCTTCCCGATGGATTTGGCAGTCCCAGCTGGAGTGGGGGTCCTGCAGTGTGTTTGAATAGCTGGGTAGTTTTGCTGCCCCTCCTTGCCCATGTTCAGCCCACTGATTTTTCCCATTTCACCTTGTTTCTAGTGATTATGGTCTGTGAAAGGCTCTGTCCTGCTGGCACACTAATAGCTCTCTCTAAAAGCATGGCTTGGAAAAAATAAGCCCAGGTGAGAGCAAGAAGGCACAGGGCCTTCCCTCAGCTCCACTGTGGCAACAGCAAAATCATTTGCTTTGGAAAGAGAGGGTAAATCTTTCCTGGCTTCTGTCTGGTAAGGAGATGCTCCAAGATGCTCTCAGCAAGGCAGCCAGCATGGGATGGCAGCACAGCCACAGGGTCCCGGCAGCATGGGTGGGATGGGATGCCATGGCATGGCATGGCATGGGGTAGGGGAGCCACATGGCAAATCTGGTCCCAGGATGGCCAGGGTGGGATGCAGCTTCCCCTCTGTGGGAGCATCTTGCCCAGTCCTAGGAGCACAGCCATGGGCAAAGGCAGGGAATGGATGGACAGACCTGCCCTATCCTGGCTGCAGGAGCTGCGCTGGGGGAGCCGGGGGGGTCTGGGAGCTGTCAGCAGCACAGGGGGAGGCTCTGGGCACAGGGTCATACCTGTTCAGGGTTGTACTTGGAGAGGACACCATCCCCCTGGAACTCCTCCAGGACATCCTTGAGCTTCTTGGTGGAGTCTGGGGAGACAAAGGTATTACACTGACCATGGCACCAGCGAGACCCCTTTGCCACCTGACCACAGCTGTGCTGGAGATGAGTTTATCTACTGGATACACATTTTCTGGATTTCTGGCCTCCTCCATGCCTGGAAAGGTGTCACCTGTGCCTGCTTTCCTCCTGCTTTGGAGGGGCATGGTGTGCTGGGCAGGACATATATGAAAATGAGCCCAGATCCAGAATTAAGCTATGGTGCTGGGCAAGGAAAGCCCAGAGCATTCCCAGTCCTGGATTCTCCAGGAGTGATGCTGAGTGCAAAGCCTGGCCGTGTCCCACATGTTGGGATCATAGAATCATAGAATCACAAAATGGTTTAGGTTGGAAGGGACATAAAAATCCATCCAGTTCCAACCCCTCTGCCATGGGCAGGGACACCTCCCACTGGATCAGGCTGCTCAAAGTCCAACCTGACCTTGAACACCTCCAGGGAGGGGGCAGCCACAGCTTCTCTGGGCAACCTGTGCCAGGGTCTCTCCACCTCATTGTGAAGATTTTCTCCCTAATGTCTAATCTAAACTTTCCCCTTCCATTTTAAAGCCATTCCCCCTTGTTCTATCACTCCAAGCCCTTGGAAAAAGTCCCTCCCCAGCTTCTTGGAGCCCCTTTCAGTACTGGGAGGCTTCTCTAAGGTCTCCCTGGATCCTTCTCTTCTCTAGGCTGAATAACCTCAACTCTCTCAGCCTGTCCTCACAGCAGAGGTGCTCCAGCCCCTGGATCATCTTTGTGGCCTCCTCTGGACCCGTTCCAACAGTTCCATATCCTTGTTATGTTGAGGATTCCAGAACCTGACACAGGACTTCAGGTGAGGTCTCACCAGAGCAGAGCAGAGGGGCAGATTCCCCTCCCTGGCCCTGCTGGTTCCACTGCTGTGGATGCAGCCTAGGACATGGATGGTTTCCGGGCTGGGACCGCACATTGCCAGCTCATGTTGAGCTTCTCATCCACCAGCAACCCAAGTCCTGCTCTGCAGGGCTGCTCTCAATTAGGTCATCTGGAGCCTGTACTGAATGCACTTGCTGCTCCCCACTGGCTGCAGTGCCCTGCCCTGGCCCCTCCACATGGCCTCTGGTGCCTGCTAGAACCCCTCCAGAGCTGTCCCTGGAGACTGCCCTGGGCTGCCCATTGGCATCTCCAGGAGGTGCCAGGAGGCAGAATGGGAAAAGTATTCCTCCGTACAAATCTCCACACAAAGAGTAAATGGCCCAGGAGCTCTGCTGGCTGGGTGCCCTCAGTGCTGGAGTGTCTGGATGGACACTGGTCCTTTCAAAACTGAGAAATAAGGGAAAGACAGAAAAAAAGATCAAGGGGAGGTAATGTTAAGCCTTACCCTTCAGAGAGAGATCGTTGGGGTTGTCAATTTAAAGGGGTCTTGGACATGCCAGCTCTGTTAACTCCTGTGAAACCCTTTCTCTGAGTGGGGAACTCCAGGCTCCCACTTCCCCCCAGCCCTCTGCTGGGGACGGAGCTCAGCACGGGACCACGACTGGCTGGGATGCTTGGGGCAGGTCTGGGGGGGGTCACACAGCACAGCTGGGGGCCAGCATGTGCTCAAAGATGGGGGTTCTGGCCCGGGGGCTGGGGAGGACCCATAAGAAGACCCTGCAGCCCTGCTCCCCTCCTGGGGAGGAGGCAGCTGCCTGCACTGCAGCCTTGCTCACCATGCTTTGATTAATGAAGCAAAGACGGTGTGCGTGTTCTGAGCTCAGCATTACAGATGGTGTTTTATGATCTGTGATTCAAGAAAGCAGAGCCCGTTCTCCAGAAAAGCAGGATGAGACGCAGACAGTGATGCTGCCCACGCACCTCTGCCCACAGCCCTGCCTGTCCCAGCCTGGGATGCCCAGTAGGAGGGCAGAGGGCAGGGAGCAGGTTGTGCTGGGCTGTTTGGATTGGGAGACCATGCCTTGACCGTTGTCAGTCTTGACCCGTTGGCCTCAACCCTTCTCCCTGTGTCCTGCAGTCCTGGCTGGGCTTCCTGCCCTCCCTGTCCTGCTCTCAGCATCTTCCTGGGCTGCATCTCTTCTCCATTGCCCACCACAATGAGCATGCCAGCAGGCAGGACCTTGAGTACCTGGTTTCTCCCCCCGAGGATCTGGTTCCTCCAGCAGGCAGGACCTCAAGGACCTGGTTTCAGAGCCCTGGGCTTTGCACATGCTCCCTCTCCAGCCACTCACAGCCACAGGACCCCACAGCATCTCCACCAACCTCCTCCCCTCAGCAGGAGCTGCAGGAGAGGGTTGCTCTGCAAAAGCGCTGAGTAAAAGTACCGCAGAGGTTTGGCAACCCGAGGCGAGCTGTGGAGGAGCTCCGTGTGTTTAGGAAAAGCCAGTCTGCTTTCCTCCCTGGCATTTCGCTTCGCTAACGAACGTGGGAGACAGCCGCCTTCGGAGGGAGCGAGCGATGCTCACGCACGCATCCTCCAAAGCAGGGGGGGGCTTGAGCCCAGCTGAATCCTCCCGGGCAGGCAGGCATGAGGACCCCTCTGTCATGCCCCAATAGCAGTGCTGGGGGTCAGGGACCTTCCCAGTCTCCCCATGCAAAATCTAAGAAGTCGTATGGTTCTCCAAGAGGACACCGAGGACATGCGGGACACCAGCCTGGCACAGATCAACAGGACTAGGAAGGACATGGAGCTGTTGGAGCAAGTCTGGAGGAGGGCACAAAGATGATCCGAGGGCTGGAACACCTCTGCCATGAGGACAGGCTGAGAGAGTTAGGGATGTCCAGCCTGGAGAAGAGAAGGCTGTGGGGAGACCATAGAGCAGCCTCTCAGTGCTGAAAGGGGCTCCAGGAAAGCTGGGGAGGGGCTCTTCATCAAGGAGTGCAAGAATAGCATGAAGGCAGATGGTTTTCTGCTGAAAGAGGGGAGATTGAGATGACATCTTAAGAAGAAGTGTTTTCCTGTGAGGGTGGTGATGCCCTGGCCCAGGTTGCCCAGAGAAGTGGTGGCTGCCCCATTCCTGGAGGTGTTCAAGGCCAGGCTGGATGGGGCTTTGAGCCCCCTGTTCCAGTGGGAGGTGTCCCTGCCCATGGTAGGGGGTTGGAACTGGGTGAGTTTTGAGGTCCCTTCCAACCCAAACCATTCCATGATTCTATGGCTCATAAGACCCCCCTCCCTGTCCTGGGGGGTGTGGGGAGCACAGGGTACTCACAGTCGGTGTATTGCTGGAGCTGGGCGAACTCGGCAGGGCTGAGCGAGATCCACCCCCCATCACCCATCTCTGGGCGAGCCCCAGCGTGGGGCCCTCGAGCCGCCGCGCTCGCTGGGCCGGGCTCGGTGTCACAGTCCCCGCTGGCTGCTTGGTCACATCGGCACAGCAAGGGGCACCGGGGGCTCTCGGCCGGCTGGCACCATCCTGTGGGCAGCAAACTCTGGAGCTTCAGAGCAGCTGGTCAGCACCGTCCTCCCTAGAGCAGGGATGGAAAAGAGAAGAGGGATGAGCACAGGGAGGAGGGCAGAGCACCTCGCTGTGCAGCCATCCCCAGGGCTCAGCATCTTGGGGTTGCCCCTCTGCCACGGACCTGGCACCGTGGCACAACGGCCACAGCTCTCTGGGGCTGGAGGATGTGACTCGACAGAGGCAAATGTTGCAGGCAGGGAAAGGAGCTCATTGCCTTATTTACCCCCAGCGTTTTCCAGGGGAAACCAGCATGACAGGAGCAGAAGGAAGGCCACAATTAATTAGAGAAGACACAGTGCCCAGAGGCAGGGGATCTGAAGGAGTGGAAACTCCCAGCTTGCACCTTCATCTCCAAAGCTGGTGGTGACCTTTAGCTGGCTCTGCCACTCAGAATCACTGTAAATGAAAATCTAAGCTCAAAATCCGATGATAGGGAACCTGCTTGGGCTGGAAAATTTGCAGAAGTCTCAGAGGGCTTCCAACAAAGCAGCCCTCTCCAGCCCATCCATTTGAAGGCTTCTGCACTTAACCAAATAGGTCATGGGGAGAAAGGACAGCCAGCCTTTGAGGTGGCTGCTCTTCAAGGAGTGGATTACAGCAATTTGACCTCAATTTTAAGGCCCCCTCTGTGGTAAATGTTGGCTCCCAGTTTCTACCAGCCTGAGCTGACAGACTGGAGGATGCAGAGAGCAGGTGAGCTGGGAAGGATCACTCAACTTGGGGTGATGCTTGGGGAGCACCTGCACCCCTGTAGATGGTTGGGCAACACATGGTGCCTTTCTATTTGCAGAAATAGGCATTTGATTTAGGCGAGCGAGTCATTTGGGGGAGCTGATGGGCCTCACCAACCCCATGTGCAGCAGGGGCAGGCACTCAAACCCTCATTCTCAGGATTTCACTGCAAAGCCAATATTTGGGATCCTTCACCTCAGTCACCTAGGGCAGCCCCAGCATCCCCAAGGAGATCTGTCCACCTTCACAGGACTTTGGGGATGTGGTCAGGCAGCACTGCTCCTCAGTCCCCAGTAAAACGGATTTTCTTTAACTCCAGCTGCTGGAAGTATCCCAGGGTGAGACATGGCAGAGGATGGTGACCCCTGAGCAGGCACGCACAGAGCTGAGCACCCACTCAGATGGCTGCCAAGGAGCTTTCCAGCTGCAAGGAGTGACTGCACATCTGGAGAGAAGCCCACCAAACCTTGGGCACACGTGACTTTAAATTAGAAGGGGGAAGATTTAGATTAGACAATACGAATAAATTCTTGATGCTGAGGGTGGTGAGGCCCTGGCACAAGTTGCCCAGAGAAGTGGTGGCTGCCCCATCCCTGGAGGGGTTCAAGGCCAGGTTGGATGGGGCTTTGAGCCCCCTGATCCAGTGGGAGGTGTCCCTGCCCATGCCAAGGGGTTTGAATGGGATGGGCTTTGAGGTCACTTCAAAACCAAACCATTCTATGATTCTATGAAATGTCACCTCCCCACCCTCCCTGGGCCCTGTTGCCATCCCGGCTCATCCCAGCTGCAATTTGTCCTCCCTCACCAGCTGGGGACAGGCTGGACACAATAATTTTAGGGCTAGGAAAAAACTGCTCAAAGTCTTCGCACACCAGCATCAGTTTTCTGGGGATCTTCATCTCGGGGAAAGGACAAGTAGGAACATGGTGTTTGCACCTTTCCAGGGTGAAGGCTTTGTCCTGAGGTATCTCTGAGACTGGTCTAGAACTTGGTCTGTAAGAAACCCTCTAGGAGTGCACAGAGTGTCTGTTCCCTGGCAAATGAGCTGGTTTTTTTTTTACCAGAACCTTTTTTTTTTTTCCCCTACATTTATACAAGGAGAGGCTCAGAGAGCAGAGGTAGCTCAGCCAGCAGAAGAAAAGGTGAAGGCAGGGAGCAGGCTGGGTGCAGCTGCCAGGAGTTCAGGTGCACCGAGCCCTCCCACAATGGGTAACAGAAAAACACCCCTCGCTTCTTTTACAGGCAGGTAATGGGGGCTGCACGAAGAAACAGAAAGAAAGCAAAGTGGAGCTGATTGGGCTCTCCCAAAGGGCTTTCCCCCAGCAATTGCTATAATAACAAATGCCACTCCTGGCACATCAGCCTTGGATTTCAGGAAGGGCAGGAAAAAGCCTCCTTAGGAATCCAGCTGCTGCTCGTTCGGCCACGCTCTGAATTGTCAGCGGCAAATTATGTTCTGTTAAATCAAATTTGCCTCTCTCTAAAAATAGCTCCCCTCCGAGTGTTACAAATAACACCGAATTACCTTGCCTGAAAGCACTTACCGGGACGTGGCCCCTCTCCCCCTCCTCCCTCCGCGCCCGCCAGCCGCGCGCGTGGGCTTCGTTGTTCTGCCAGCGGCACGGCGTGACTCAGGGTGGCTGGAGTGGATGGGGGAGGATGGAGAGTGGGGAGCCCTCTGAGCACCTCCCAAACCTTCCCAGGGATTGAGCTGGTGCCAGGAAGTCCCCCACAAGGAGCATCCCACCAGCGAGGGAGCTGAGGGCTGGGCGAGGGGTGATGGAGGTGCAGAGGGAGCAATCACTGGGTGCAGACCAGTGGGAGCCAGGGCCCGGCCATGTAGGGCCTGAAATGCTCACATCAAGAAGGGAGACGCCAGGCTGAAGCTGGCGATGGGCCAGTCCCACCCCAGCAGCAGGCAGGCAGCAGCATGGCCCAGCCATGGGCACCAGGCACGTTTTGGTACCCAGGAGAAAGTGTCCAGGCCTGGGGGGCTCCTAGAAGCAGTGATGGAAGGGCAGAGGAGGTGGTTTTCCAGCCATCCACCCCTGCCCACAAGCCTCCAGCCATCCCCGGCCACTCTGCATTGCTGAGGATGATAGAATCATGAAATGGTTTGGGTTGGAAGGGACCATCCAAGTTCCAACCCCTTGCCATGGGCAGGGACACCTCCCACTGGATCAAGGGGCTCAAAGCCCCATCCAACCTGGCATTGAACGCTTCCGGGGATGGGGCAGCCAACACTTCTCTGGGCAACCTGTGCTGGGGAACAGGATGGAGGACCCAGCTTCTGGGCTGCTCCCCTGGCATGCAATACAGTGCCATGGGGCTCAGCACGGGTTTGGGAGGGCTTGTCTCACCAGCCTGCCCTCTCTGGGACCAGAGCTAGGGATGGAGACCTAATTCTGCCCACGGAGAGCCTCAAGCCTTTGACTGGCTCCGCAGTAGCGTGCAGCTGGGTCTGCAAGCACATGCCCTGCCTGCAGATTTCTGCATCAGCTGCCCTTTGGGCAGGAAAAACATCATCTATTTGGGCTTCAGGAGTTGGCAAGAGTAGGGAAAGCTCCTGCCGTGCGTAAGTATGCCTGCATGTGCAGAGGCTGCAGCTCTCCAACAGCATGAAATGGCATGGCCTGAATCATAGAATCATCAGATGGTTTGGATTGGAAGGGACCTTAAAGCCCATTCAGTTCCAAACCCCTGCCATGGGCAGGGGCACCTCCCAGTAGACCAGATGGCTTAAGACCCCATCCAACCTGAAGCTGGGCTCTTCCCTGCATCCCTGGCAGGTTGCACTGAAGGTCACAGTCACTCACAACATCTTCTCCCAGAGCACGGTGGGTCCCTGCAGGAATGGCATTTTCCAACCCGCCCGCCCCATCTTTTGGAAAGATCAGCCTATTTTTGTGTTGGGAGGCCCCTGAGGCAGTGGGTGGAGTGTAAATCCCTCCTGTCCCACTGCAGCAAACCAACCCCAACCAAGTCACGCTCAAACTATTTTCTGCAATGACAGGAGAACGCACTTTTCTGCATTTCGCCAGCCCGAGAGGACACTCAGGATCTGCTTTTTCCATTCCCCCTGCCTGTTGCTCTCTGTGCATTCCCCAGGCCCTTTCCCCACCCACGCACGCAGAGCCAGGCACACTGCCTGGGAACCTTGCACCAACCCTGCTTTGGGTGCCAAACACCCTCGTGGCACTGGAGCAAAGAAATGTGCAGGTAGGGGTGCCCGGAGCACCTGAGCAGGCAGCTCCCCGTGAGCCTGTGCCTGCTGGCCCCAAGCAGCTCTTGGAGGAGGAGAAGTGCTCCATCCCACCTGGAGCAGCTGCTTTTTGGTGCGTTGTGCTGGCTGCCTGCTCCCTTGTCTTCAAACACAGCAAACAAAGGGGAGGTTGTTGGTGCACAAGCCCAAACCAGTGTGCACCCACCTGCCAGGAGCACCTTGCTGGAGCCCTGCGCTGGCTCCTGGCTGCAGATTTTAAGCAAGCGTGTGCTGTTTCACTAAGAGATGCTTCTCTCTCCCTGATTGCTCCATTAAAGGGAAAAAGACACCTGCCAACACCGTGACCCACACTCATGTGGTGGGTGCTGTCCCCCACACAGCCACACAGGGACAGAGGAAGAGGAGGGTGGCCATGGCTGGCACTCTAAGTCCAGAGTCAGGCTGTGGATGTAGTGACTCCCAGCTGGGAGCTGGGAGAGCTCAGTTCAGCCCAGCTGTGTGGGGACAGCAATCCCCCCCCTCCCCAGCTGCCTGGGTCAGGACAGCTCGGCTCACACTGCAGGGACACCAATAAGTTCCCAACTTACTACTGTTGCCTTTTCAAAGAACGATTTTGCTGGCTGAGTTTGGAGCAGTTTGGATCCCAGCTAGGACGCCTTTTGAGCAACACCTGTGCCCTCGCCACCTCCCTGCAGGTCTCAGCCAGACCAGAGCTTGTCTTGTGGAAAAGCTTCTTCCCACACCAGATGATGAGGCAGCAGCTGGTCCTGGGGGCTGGATCCTCCCTGGGATCCTCCCTGAGCTCCCAGCAACATCACCTTGTACCCACAAACCCAGGGCTTCCTGCTGCGGGCACAGGGAAGCTGTGACTCTCTCCGGGCAGGAATCCTGCAGTGGTGACTCCCATGGGCTGATTGCACCTTGCTTTCTGATGGCTTTGACACAGGTTCTCCTCTTTACCCCCCAAAACAACCTGAAAACCAAGCTGCAGACAGCCTCTTTCTGTAGGCCAGGTGTGTCGGACACCCCTCGGTGCCCCTGCCCTCCAAAACTTTTTACTTAATGAGAAAGACACCAAGGAGTTTTTCAGCCTGGCAATGCAGGAGGACACCTGACTCGGGCTGTTTCTCTGCCCATCCAAAGGATGTGGGGTTCTATAGCAAAGATGAACCAACGCATGCTGAGACACCAGTGAAGATCCTAGATCCTCCCCGGCTGCCTCGGAGCCTTAGGGGCAGCTATATCTCCCCCGGGGCAACACAGGGGTGCTGCCCTCTCCTTCCCAACCCTCAGAGTAGCTTTCCCAAAGGAAAAGCCCCACCTAGGCACCCGGGGTCCCCGGCTCCCACGCCCCAGCACTGCCCCACTCCTTGAGTGCATCTCCCTGCTCTCCACTCTGCTCTGAATTCGTGTCCCCGCTGCCCATGCCGCTCCCAACGTGTGTCCTCGCTCCCCATGCTGTTTCCAATGCGTGTCCCTGCCCCCCCCCAGCGTGTCCCCCGCACTCCACGGGTGTCATCGCTACCCACGCTGCTCCCATCACATTTCCCTTCTCCCCACAGCATTCCCAATGTTTTCCCCGCTCCCTACATTGCTCCCAACCCTTGTCTCCCCTCCCACATCACTCCCATCCTATGTCCTCGCTCCCCACAAACACTCCCATCCCACGTCCCCTCTCCCCACGGCGTTCCCAACGCTTTGCCCGCTCCCCACGCCACTCTCACCGCGTGTCCCTTCTCCCCACAAACACTCTGGCCGTGTATCCCACATTTCCACCGCGTGTCCCTGCTCCCCTCAACCACTCTGAGCGTGTGTCCCCGCTCCCCACGCTGCTCCAAACGCGTATTTTCCCCTCCCCATGCCGCTCCCATCGCGTCTCCCCGCTTTCCACAACCACTCTGAGCTCCTGTTTCCCTCTTCCCACGCCGCTCCCCACGACTGTCCTTTCTCCCCACAACCACTCTGAGCGTGTCCCCCATTCCCATCCCGTGTCCCTGCTCCCCACAAAATTCCCAACGCTTTTCCCCTCTCACCGTATGTCCCCGCTTCCCACAACCACTCTGAGCTCATGCTTCCCCCTCCTCACACCATTCCCAACGCGTGTCCTCTCCCCACGCCGCTCCCACCGTGTGTCCCCACTCCCCACGCGTGTCTCCCCTCTCCACAACCACTCCGAGGGCGTGTCCCTCCTCCCCACACCATTCCCAGCGCTTTTCCCCCCTCCTCACATCGCACCCATCCCGTGTTCCCCCTCCCCACGAATGTCCCTTCTCCCCACAACCACTCTGAGCGTGTGTCCCTGCTCCCCATGGATGTCCCCACACCACTCCCATCGCGTGTCCCTCCTCCCCACAACCACTCTGAGCTCGTGTTTCCCCCTCCCCACACCATTCCCAACGCGTGTTCCCCCTCCCCACAACCACTCTAGCGTGTCCCCCACTAGCATCCCGCGTCCCTGCTCCCCACAAAATTCCCAACGCTTTTCCCCCTCCCCGCTCCACTCCCATCGCGTGTCCCTCGTTCCTCACAACCACTCCGAGCGCGTATCCCCAGATCCTCACGGGTGTCCCCGCTCCCCACGCTGCTCCCATCGCGTTTCCCTTCTCCCCACACCGTTCCCAACGGTCTTCCCTCTCCCCACGCCGCTCCCATCGCGTGTCCCCGCTCCCCACAACCTCTCCGAGTGCGTGTCCCCCCTCCCCACGCCGCTCCCACCCAAGAGCTCGGGGGTTCCCCGCACCCCCGCCGCTGTCCCCTTACTTGGTGTCGGTGTGGCGGAGCCATCGGAGGCTCCGGCGCTGCCGCTGTGCCGGGCAGCCCCGCGCAGCTCCCCCAGGGCTCGGCGGGGCTCGGGAACCGCGGTTGCGGGGAGTTGCGGAGTGATACGCCGCCCCGCCCCGCCGGCACCGGGTTGGGGAGGAGGAGGGATTGGAGGGAAGGGCTCGGGGCCCCGGCCGCACCCCCACCCCTCCCCGGGCCGGGGAACGCCGGGGAGAGCGGCCAAGGAGCCGCGTTTGCAGCGTGCGCTCGGTTATTGTGAAATTCCTTCCCCCCCCAGCGGCGGGGCTTCCCTCAGCGCCCACCGCCCGGCCACCCGCAGCTCCTCTGCTTCCCATCCCCGTCCCCACCCCGATCCCTGTCCCTATCCCTATGCCCCTCTCCATCCCCATCTCCACCCCCATTCCCATTCCCAGCGCTGTCCCCATCTCTGTCCCTATCCTCATCCCCTTCCTCACCTCCCTCCTTGTCCCCGTCCCCTCCCTCTCTCACTCCCAGTCCCCATCCCCTCCTCATCTCCAACCCCATCCCCATTTCCATGCTCACCCCTATCCCCATCTCTATCCCCCTCCCCATCCCGCTCGCCCTCCACATCCCCTCCCTGTTTTCATCCCCATCCCCGACCCATCCCCTTCCTTATCTCCCTCTCTGTCCCCATCCCCATTCTCGTCCCTGTCCCACTCCCTGTCCCCATCCTCATCCCCGTCCCTATCCCCATCCGAGTCCCTGACCCCATCCTCTTCCTCCTTGTCCCCCCCTCCATCCCCATTCTCATCCCCATCCCAGTCCCTGTCTCTACCCCATCGCAGTCCCTTTCCCCATCCCCTTCCCCATCCCTGTCCCCATCACTGTTCCCATCCCATCCCACTTCTTACCCCCCTGCACCTCCATCTCTCCTGCTTCCGAGCGCTTTCACCCATGGCAAAGGTTGCTCTTTCCTAAGGAATGGAACAAACCGCCAAAAACAAACAAACAAAAATAATGCCAAAACAGATAAAAAGCATTTTTATTTTCTTTCCATGACGCGCACGCCTGCCTGCTTGGGGGTGACACTATTTCAGGCATGTCTATTATTTATGTTTTGCTATATTTATATTAATTAGAGATGCCATCCATGTACGTAGTTCTCCAACTTCAAAAAAGCAGGAGACGGAGACTGACAGCTGAGACTGATTTTTCCCGAGAGAAAGAGCCAGAGAGGAGCAGAATCCACAGCTATCGCTGCAGTCTGCGTGCTGGTCCCATAGGACGTTGCTGCTCTATGCCTGGGATCTCTCTGGTCCCAGTCCCACTTCCCCTCCCTCCCTCCTGGCTGGGACACCAGAGAAATGGGTCAGGACTCCTGGCTGGGCTGCTGAGGATGGTGGAGTCCCCAGAGTCATGCTAAATGAGGAGCATCCCTTCAAAGCACCCACCAGACCCTGGTGATGGGCTGTGACATAGGACAGAGAGCTTTCACCTTGTGGAGCAGTAGAAAGAGAGCCCTGAGCTCTCCCACTCCCATCCATGCCAACCATCTCCCTTGGGTGTTGTAACTTGTCACCTAGGGGTGACCTCTCCTCTCCCCTGAGATGAGCCTCTCAGCCCTGCTCTCATCCCGTCTGATGGCTCTTCCATCCTGGGGAGGCCCCTCTGCAATGAGGTGGCCGTTTGCCAAGTGTGGGTGAGAAGAGGAGGAGAACGGATGGACACTCACTATTGCCTGTGCACATTTTTGTCAGCTCTGGGCCGGGCAGGCAGAGACCTGAGCAGAGCTGGTGACACACCTCCTGCAAAGGCTCAGCTGGCAGACACTAAGTCGTTTTCTCAGAAGGAAACCTTGCACCAGATGAAACCTCGCCCAGCTCAGGGCTGACCCCGGCCCTTGTGGGATCGATGTACTCAGGATGTGTTGTCACCTCCAGTGATGCTCTCAGGATGTGCTGTCACCTCCAGCCATGCTCTCTGGCTGGCAGCAGCCCCCCGGGGCTTTCCAGATGGCTGGGAGCTCCCACAGCTTTTGCCAGTTATGGAAATGGCCCTGCATGAGTGGCCAATCAATGTATTTTGTGGGCAGGGAGTCCAGGTGGACCGTGAGGAGCCGGTGACCCAGCTGAGGTGCTGCACTCCCCCACCCTGCCGTGGGTTTGCTAATGCTCTACCAAGGCTATCGGTGAAATGCTCCCTGCACACCCAAACAAAAGAGGTTCGTTCCTTCCCTGCATCCAAGCAGATATTCCTTCCAGGGATTAATTAGTAAATTAAGATGGTAGAAAGACAGAATTATAATGATTAGGCACAAGCCCCAGTGATGATGTCTCTCTCTTACAGATCTGCATGCAGTGTCCCAACATATCTCCACCTCCCTCGAAGGGCTGAGGACAGCAGAATCACCCTCTGCATTGATTCCTTTAGTGGTAAAGACACTGAGGTTGGGGTTTGTGTGGGTGAGAGCTACCTACGAGTACCTTAAACACCAATCTTCGGGCCTGAAAGCCCTGACTGTGTGGCCTGAAGTGCTTTGCACCCATGGGAGAAGCATGGACCCTTTGCACTGACTGTGGTCCGAGGGTGCTGGTGGCCACTGTGAAGCCTCTGAATGCTGCCTCCATGCACGCTGAAGGTGGAAAACCTGGCTCCAGAGAAGTGGGAAGAAAAATGTGCTGGCGTGGGGACTCTGCCCTGTTTCATAATCTGGGGATTTGTAACTTCTCCCTGGCCCCCATCAGTTACCATTACTCTCCCTGCTGCAGGTCAGTGATGATCCACCAACCATCAGAGACCTTGCAGCTCAGCAAAGCGCTCCTGCCAAGCCCTGCACCCGGAGGCCAGGGCTGGCTGAGCCTGACTCTCAAGATTAATGCAAGCAATGTGCTGAAAGCTGGATTGATTAGAACTGCAGCCCTGTTTTCCAGCCCCATCCAAAAAAAACCCATCACATTTTGCCCAGCAAAAAATTGTTCTACTTAAACCTGAGTCACCTATGATTCCTTGTTCTGATGCTCAGTAATTCCTCCTTTTTCACCGGTTCCCCCTGCGGGAATCAGCTGGCAAAAAGGCAGGCAAAGCCGTAGGCAGAAAGCACAGCTCCCTGTGGCTTTGGGGGCTGAAATCCCTTCCTCGCCCACCCTGCTCAGCACCCACAGGCTCAGGCTCCTGGTCTCCCAAGAAGATGGTTGCTCTTCAAAGCCATCGCCCTCCAGGGTGGGCACCACCAGGCAGCCCCCGCGGGAGAGGTGAACCTTATTTTGGAGCCACCCAAAGGGAAGAGGATGCTTTTCTCCAAGCAAAGGAGAGATTGAAAACGTCTTTTCATCATCTGGGCAGATCTGGGGGATTTTTATCAGCTCTCTTCTTGCTTTACTGCTGGTTAATTTGCTCTTGAAAAGTGGACCTGAGGAAACTACAAGGTTTGCTGCTAACTCAGTTTAGTGCCACCTCCCTGCTGGGCTCTGTTACGTTGGGAAGAAGGAATCCCTAGCAATTATAACTTGATTATTTTACTGAACATGTGATTACAAATAGGAACTGCAGTGCTTGTCAAGGCTCTGAGTAATGAGAACCATAGTCAAGATACAATTAAAACAGGTTCAGGTTCTTATGGCCCCAGCTCTTGCTCTGAAGACAAGTGGGCTGCTCAAAAAGCCATTTGCCTGCCCTTTACACCCACCAGTTATTTCTCAGTGACCAGAGAAAAGAAGATAAATTTCAAAGAGAGGGAAAAAAAACCAAAAACACTTTTGAGAAATTTCCAGGCTGACTTTCTTTTTCATAGCTTTTGTTCTGCTCAGTGGCCTTGCTCTGGGGATGGGGAAGAAGGACGAGCTTTCCTGCTCCTGCCTGCGGGTGGTCACCAGCATTATATTAAGTTGCTGTGAGCCTGGAGAGCAGCAGATTAGGCTGGAAATTAGAAAACACGGTGGGGATGGGATGTGCCCCAAGAGGAACTCAGCTGCAGAGCTGGTATGGTCAAACTGGCCCCGTCCCAGCTGCTGGTTGTGGTGTTGTGGGATGCTCTGGGGTGTTCATGCTGGGGTTCCTGCAGGACCATCAGCCCCTCTCAGCTGCTTTCATTACCGTGTCTCGTCCCAAAGAATCTGGTGCCACCCCAGTGGGCTTTTCCCAGTCTCTTGCCTGGAGGGGCTGCACATCATGGGGGAAATACAGGATCTCCACTACTGACTCCTTCCCTGCCTCCAAGCAGGAGGCTCTCCAAGCCTCATGCCTGGAGAGCAAACCGTTCCATCTCTCTCCAAGACTGGGATTCTTAGGAAGGATGACATCCTGGAGGGTGAAATATTTCTGATTTTGGAAGCCATGGGGCTGGTGTATCCCATGGAGGAGTGCTGGCAGGCAGCAAGGGAGAGCTGCAGTGATGGAGGCAGAGGGAACACGAGCAGCAGTGCCAGCAGCAGCTCTCCAAGGCTGTGCAGCTTTTGCCCAAGTCTGGCTCCTGCGCCAAGCCAGCAGCCGGCTGTCAGGGAAAGGTGATGTGAGGGAGTCAGGGATCTGGGTGAAACGATGTTCTCCCTGAGGTTGGAGGAGGACCCCCACGCTGAGACTGACTGGCAGCATGGAGCTTGCGAGCCACCAGCTCCCTCTGATCCCAGTCACCCAGCACTGGCTGGGGAAACCCAGGTGGGAGGGAGCTGGGTAATGGAAAGCAGTGCTATGGGTCTATGGGTCGAGTCAGAGCAACCTTGGGTGCTCTGCTAAACATTAACCCTGTCTTGTTTCCCCTTGAGTGACCTTGAGGCTGCAGCAGATGATGACCACAGTGTCAAAGCAATAGCCCTGGAAGGGACAACATCATAGCAACACGGTGTCAGAAGCCATCAGCAGAGAGCACCAAGGCTGGCCACACACCCAAAGTGCAGGGTACAATGTTGCACCTTCCCATCCATGTCCCAACAACATTGCTCCTGAAAATTACATCTTGGCAGTGGAAATGCAGAACAAATACAGGAGGGATGCTTCAGCACAGCCAGGCAGGAGGTGCTCTGCCTCTGCCTGTGAGTGTTGGTGTGATACTGTGTTATTAAAACATGTAGAAAACTGCTGTAGGCTGCCATATCTGTGCTCCCAGCACTATTTTAACTTGAGTAAATAGTGCAAATAGAGTAAACAGAATAAACAGGAAAAGCCAAAAATTCAACCAAGTATATGGGAAACTCTTTTACAGAGATATCAATCTGCAAGCTCAGGTGGCCGATGCTGCAAGTGAAAGATCGCCACACAGCCGGGGTGAAGCCAGGTGCTTCCAGCAGGACAAGGGAGGTGAGAGGAGGTGGGCAGAGGAGGATCATGAAGCAAATCTGGGGTGCGAGAACCTCTGTTCTCAGGGCAGATGTGGGAAGAGTGGGCTTCTGCCTCCCCTTGGCTCCCAGCTCAGGCTGCTGCCTCACTCAGAGCACGGAGCAGAGCAGGGAAGGGAGTCAAAGAGCTGTCAGGTGTTGTTAGCGGTGCGACATCTCTTAATAAGGCCCATCTGGTTGGAAAGCAGTGGATCCGGCAGGATTTCTGCAGCCCTGATGGTGAAGACTTTTGCCAAGGTTTTCCAATCAGCATTAATAAACACGCCGAGGCGGCATTTGGCACCACGAGCTGAAACTTCCCAGGCTGAGACTGAGAAAAAACAGAATTGCAGCAAAAATCCTCGCTGCATAGCAGAGCTCCTGAGCAGCTCATTTCATTTTATGGGATGTGCAGATCCTTCAGAGCCTGCAAACACCCACCTGGCTGCAGGTCACTGCTTGTGTGCGGGCAGCTGGTTCCCATGGACACCCCACCTTGCTGGGAGTGCACACATGGACCATAGAATCATAGAATCACTTGATTGGAAAAGACCTCTGAAATCGAGTTCAGCTGTACCTGTCCACTATTAAACCAGATCCCTGAGCACCTCATCTACCTGTCTTCTAAACACCTACAGGGTGGTGACTCCTGTGCCAGTGCCTGAGAACCCTTTCAGTGAAGAAATCCTGCATCCCTAAGCAAAGGCTTGGCTGGTCTGCCTGGGTTTTCCACCAGCCTTTCATCCCCGAAGAGCCACCAGACATTTATCTGCATCTCCATCTTTCTCATCCTTCATCACTGCACCACAAGGAACTGCGTGGGGTAATAATCCAAGAGTGGAAACCTTTGTCCTCCATGAAGAGGGAATGCAGGGAGACTGCAGCAATCAAACCCACTGTAACAAACTTGTGTCTCCCCCAAAGGCAGCACGCGTCACGCAGGCAGCAGGCACTTTTAAAGCAGGTTGGCACCTTATAGAAAGTGTCTGGGTGGGAACATCTGGACCTGTAGGTGTGCAATAGTGACAGAAAAAGCCCATGTGATTTAGGGAAATGCTGCATGATGAAAGGGTAGAGCTGAACCGAGTGGCTGCTGATGAATCACAGGGCTTTAGGGAACACGCTAGTGGGTGGTCAAACTACTCTGTAAAGCTTGGTGCAGTTCTGGCAGGCGTTTGGGCTCCTCTGCCCATTCCTGGTTTCTCCCATCAGAGCCAGGGAATTGGCACGGGACAGAGAGGGGAACTGAATGCCATGGTGCCCTTGGGGGTCCCCTGTGTGCTGTCACCTCCAAGAAGCTGGTGAATGGGTGCCCAGGGCTGGAGCACAGGAGCACGTGAACCTGGTGTGCTGATGGCAGCCAAGCTTTGCCGGGACAGCCCTGCCCTGGCAGCCGTGGAGCCACTTGGAAAGCAAAGAGGAGACACTGCTGCTGCACAGGGTTGGAAGGAGCTATTGGAGCTTTGTTTGCTGCCATCTTTTCTGCTCCTGGCTGTGCCCACCAAATCTCCAGCCTCAGCCTGCTGCAGTGGCACTTACAGCACAAGGAAGGCAAGGAGTAGTGAGGCTGGGTGGTGTGAGACACCACCACCCCAAAGCACCCCAAGCCACCCTTCTGCTCCTGCCCACACCCAGCCAGGGGCTGGGGGCTCAACTACCCCTGCTCCTCAACGCTCTCTTCAGTGAGCAGGATTAAATTAGGCTTAAATTAGGCTATTAGGCTGAGCCACCTGGAGCACAAGCTGCAGGGGACATCCAGTCTCCCCATGGTAGGCTTTGCAGGGTCACCAGTGGGGACAGAGGAATCCCCAAATCAAAAAGTCACTGCGGGTGCCCATCACATTATTCCTGCAGCTGGTCCAGAACGTGTCTCAGCTGTAGCTGCTCTTGCCTAGGATTGTGATGCTGGGTGTAGGTCACTCCCCTAACCCTGCCCTATCGGTCACCAAGGACTGGCTGGAGTGCTCCCCACCATGAGCAAGAAGAAGAATCCCTTTAAGTACATACTTCCTTAAATCCCTTGAACTCCTGAATTAAAATAAGGACGTGGGATTTAAGCTGGAAGGGTTTGAAGCAGATATTTTTGTTATATATCATCATGCATGTCACGAGTCTAAAATATTTGGAAGAGCTGTATAAACAGCTGTTTGATCACCTTTTCTCAGCTGGCTCCTGCTTCCCTCTATCTCTCAATTGCTGAGAAGCAGGGAGATGTGAGGTGCTTGGGAACCTGTGGTTTGACTTTTGGGTACTTTCTGTGCTTCCAAGAGAGGTGCTGTCACAAGCCTTGTTTCATCCAAAAAATGGGAGGAGAGGAGAGGAGAGGAGAGGAGAGGAGAGGAGAGGAGAGGAGAGGAGAGGAGAGGAGAGGAGAGGAGAGGAGAGGAGAGGAGAGGAGAGGAGAGGAGAGGAGAGGAGAGGAGAGGAGAGGAGAGGAGAGGAGAGGAGAGGAGAGGACCAGGGCGCATGAGGATGTTGTTTCCCCAAATCACTCAGACAGGACAAAATTATTGGCATCAAAACACTATCAAGTTACTGGGAACTACTCCACGCTGCAGGTGATCTTTGTGTTGTTTCAACCCCAGAACTCCCAACATGTGAAATGGGAAATTTCATGATATTTTCAGTGGAGAGAGGGTCAAAATAAGTCAGAAGCTGTTTCCCACCTTGATGCTGAACCATCTGGGGAGACCTGGGAATATGATTTGAGGTGCCCCACATCTTTGTAGAATCATAGAATCATAGAATATGTTGGATTGGAAGGGACCTCAAAGATCATCTAGTTCCAACCCCCATCTTCCTCCCCATAGCCCCATTCCCAGGCATCACCCTGGGCCACTGGCTGGTTTGCACCTCAAAAGCACCTGCCCGGTGCTGGGGGCTGGAGGCAGTTCTGATGCTCTCGTTTGGGTTGTTTTTAAAGCTACATCAAGAAGATGTTTCTATTAAAAGACTTTCTGGGTCTAAGATGTGAATCCACAACCACAGCCAGCCAGCTTGTCTGTCTTTCAGCTTAAAACCCTCCGCTGCCGGGCTGCCGGGGCTGGTGCCGCAGCCACCGGGAGATGAGAAACATTTGCCATATGCTGAGGGATTACTGTATAAAACTGAGATGCCTGGCTGCCCGCCAGGGTACAGGGTTTCCAAATAGAGTCTGAATCCTGGACAGAAAAGTTCCAACTAAATATAGCCATGACAGCCTCGGAGTTGACTTCTTAATTTTTTTGGGTTGAGTTCACTGAAAATAGCCCAGGGGTGGGGGTTGTGCCCTGCTGAGGGGGCAGGTAGAGGTGTGTTTACAAACAGAGGGAAAAACCCAAGGAAGGGGAACATTACCCTTCCTCCTGCCTGCCCTGGGATGCTCCCAAGGGATGGAGAGGTTGCGGGTGCAGGGTTGCCTACAGTTGTTGAGGAGGAGGAACCAAAGGAGGCAGCTGCAGCCTCCTCTTCCTCACAGCCTGCCCAGGAAAGGGCTATCTGCCCAGAAAACACTGCAGGGAACCAAAAAATCTGGAGGGAATGTTGTCCAGATGACACGGGGGACAAGGCAAGCGGGTGGCCTTGGATAAAGGCTCAGTCATGGGGCTCAGTCATGCATCACTCAGCAAGAAGGAACTTTGCTGGGTGGTTTCAACAGAGCCAGTCCTGCTGCCAGGAGTGACTGGAGGCTGAGGAAACTTCAGTGAGGAGATGGTGTTTTCACTTGGAAAAGATAATTTGGATTTTCTGGGCTGCCAGCCCTGCTCACACCTTTCTGAGCTGTGGGCTGGATTACTCACCCACAGACTCACTGGCAAAAGCAGAAATGAAATCAAAGCCCAGCACTGGGACGGAGCAACGGAGTGGGATTTCAGAGGCACTGCACACCGGCCAAGCCAGCCCTCGGCTTTGGGACGGAGCAGCTCTGGGTACAATAATAAGTGAAACACTTTTGCAAAAGCCCACAGAAAAAGCAACAAAGCCTCAATATCTGGGATGGGAAAGGAGGTGTTGGATGTGCTCCTCATGCAGTGTGTTAGGAGGAAGTGTTGGAGAGAAAGCGGTGAAAACTCAACCTCGGCAACGCAAACTCCTGATGATACCAAAAATGCTGGCAAATCAACTCTCTCAGACTCATTTTGAGGTTTTAAAAAGCAGCAGCCTTTATTTCAGCACTGGGCATGTGAGGGAACGATTCCATCAGTGCTGTGTAACAAGACAAGAGCTGGGACAGAAGATATTTCCCACTCACACGCACAAGTATAAATTCTCCCAGCAATCTCATGCACATTCTATTACTTTCCAAGGACCAATTTTTGTGTTATTATGAACTTTACAACAGCCAAATCTCTGCTCATTGGAGCTTTGGATCCAGCTCTGTCTGACCTTGCATTGAGACAGGGAAAGGCTGCAAACAAGTGATTATGGAAGCAGACACATCTGTTCAGCACAGACCACACTGAACACAAGGCATTGTCATTTCTCTTTGAACAGTGTCTGGAAAAACACTGTTTGAAAAAACATATAAAACCCCATGCTATCAGAGGGACACTGTATAACTTTCAAAAAAACATGGTTACTTGGATCAAACTTAACCCTACTTTAGCTTAAATCAAAATTTTCTACTTTTTGTATTTAGCTTCTAAGTCCTGAAATAAAGGCTGCTGCTTTCTAAAGCTCTAAAATGAGTCTTAGAGAGTTTATTTGCTGGCATTTTCGGTATCACTGCTCACAGGCTGATCACATGTACTTGAGGGAGCAGGATGCTGAAACTTCTTTAAAGAGTTGGGAGAGAAAACTCACAGAAAGCCATGAGTCATTGGCTGTGTAATATCATAACACATAACAGAATATCATAAAATATTGTTAATAACCTTGATGAGAAAAAGGAGGCGAGACAAGCTGCCTACATGTGTGTTGGCTTGCAGCACATCTGCAAGAGCTTTCCAACACCTTTGCACTGCAGGCAATATTTCATTTAAGGGTTCCCAGCTCCTAGGACAGCAGATGGGAATATAAATTAAGTAGATGCCTGGGATGGGCCTTAAAGGAGGTTGCCCTGGAAAACATGGGATGTCTGAGATGGGCAAGTATCGAATAACCAGAAATTGCCCGAAACAAAAGAATATGGATTTGTAAATTCTCATAAAAAGGCAGGAATGCAGCCTGAGGTGTGATCCCGAGGAGTGTTGGGAGGGAGAAGGCTGGCTCTGCAAAACTTATGTTCCTAAACAACAGCGTTGGGGAGCTGGGTGACACAGGGTGGTACGGCTAATAATAACAAATCCTGCTGGAGTTATACCTTACATAGATAAAACCACTGCTGGAAACGGCTTTCTCAGAGCCTGGAGAAAAGCTTTTGTTTAATTTATGGGGCTCAGGCTATATTTAGCCAGCAGATCCTTGGGGTTTTATCTGGGATCGCTGCTCTGAGCCAGCAGCTGGAACATTTTAATTGTTTGCTCTGGGTTTGTTTTCTTTTTCCCCAAAGACAGAAAAAGGAAAGCAGGTGCTGGGATCTGACCCCAACACCCTTGGCAGCACCTCCTAGGGCAGGGAGGGCAAACGGTACCTCCCAGGAGACTTCCCAGGGTGGGACTGGAACGAGAGCATCCCCTTCTTCCAGGAAAGTGAGAAACTCTGCTCCAGGCTTGGGAACATTCATGGGGGTTTATCAGTTAGGAAAGCCCTTTGGCATCTGCCTGGAGCATGGATGTGAGAGGAGCCATCTGCTCGGGGACAGGCGGTGTTTATGCCTCCGCGCCAGCCTGGGCAGAGACGGGCGCCTCTTCCTCAGCTCCCATCGCGCCGCTTGGCCCCGGTGATGAATGTTTGGGAAAACACCCGCTCTGCCGCGCCGGGATCCCCCACGGCAGCTCGGGATTCCTCCCTTGGCCGTGGGCTGACAGGAGATGGCGCGGTGGGTGGCAGTAAGGACAGCCTGTGGGGCTGTCCCCTCTGTGGGGACGGTGCTGAGCACAGTGTGGTGGGGAGACCTCAGGTGGGAAGGAGGCTGAAGGGACGACAGGTTGGGGTCCATCACCCTCACAGACAGCCCTGCTCTGGGACACCCCACTGCGCAGAATTGTCTGGGGGGTCCTGCTCCACCACCAGCACTCGGGGCTGCAGGCAAGCACCTCTCTCCAGGCTCACGTGAAGGTGTTCCAAGTTAATGAGACAGAAAGAAGGCAATTAAAAGCAAAATGAAGCATCTTGGCCATGGATGTGCTCCCATAGGAGATGGCTTGGGCTCAGCTGTCCTTGGTCCAGCACTGAGAGAGCTCCAGGACTCCTGAACTGACCAGAGGGGATGCGTTGGGACTGAAAGGAAAACTTTGAAGGACAAGAAAAAGATTTTCAACCTTACTTTCCCCCTCTGCCTTTTCTTTTCTTTTTCTACAGAGTAAATTTATTTCATTTGAACCCCAGTGACACAAACAAGCCTGAGTTTTATGCCGAAACACTGTCAATCACCCCCTTCCATCGCTGGCCGACATGGCGAGCTAATTTTATCCTCCCCGGCCCCCCTCCATCTCCTGGAGATTGTCCCATTGCAGCCAGAGAGTGCAAGAAAATAGCACATCGCCCACTCATCCAGCCTCCTTCAAGGGAAATATTTATATTATGCCAAAGAGAGGGTTTCCATGGCAGTGATGACTTTAGCACTGTCACCTTGGAAACCACTTGAGGCCATCTTGAAGGGTCTGAAAATACCCTTCAGAGACAAATAAGGAGAGGGAGTGGAAAGGCCGGCGGGATTAGAGCCGTGGTTCGGTCTCCCCAGACTTGCCCACTGGCACCTTGCCCGTTCTCGCTGCCAGGCGCCCGCCCACGGGTTCTTGCTCTCAATCCCTGCCCATGTTGCTGGGATGCTCCATAGCCCAAGTGTTGCTTCATGAATGAACCCAGGGCAAATGAATTAAGCACTTTGCAAATAGAACTGATTTGGGAGATGCTTCCTCCTGTCTCTCAAGTCCACCGGCAGTGACTCTGCTGTCTCACGAGTGTGAATCATAGAATCACGGAATCGCTTGCTTGGAAAAGACCTTTGGGTACCTGTCCACTACTAAACCACATCCCTGAGCACTTTTCTACCCATCTTTTAAATACCTCCAGGGATGGTGACTCCACCACCTCCCTGGGCAGCCTCTGCCAGTGCCTGAGAACCCCTTCCATGAAGAAATTTTCCTTATGTCTAATCTCAGCCTCCCCTATTGCAACATGAGGCCATTTGCTGTCATCCTATTGATTGTCACCTGAGAGAAGAGACCAGCACCCACCTGACCACAGCCTCCTCTCTCTAAGCTAAACTACCCCAGGTGCCTCAGCAGCTGCTCATAACCTCCGGGCTCCAGCCCCTTCCCCAGCTCTGTTCCCTTCTCTGGACATATTCCAGCCCCTCCATGTCCTTCTTGTAGAGAGGGGCCCAAAACTGAACCCAGGATTCGAGGTGTGACCTCACCAGTGCCAAGTACAGGGGCACAATTGCTTCCCTGGCCACACTGTTTTTGACACAGGCCAAGATGAAGGAGCTGCCTCCAGCCCAGGAGCTGTCTTTAGGGAGACTTCCCTGGGCCCAATAATGCCGGAGTGATGCCAGCGCCCGCCCAGCGTTGAGCACCAGCTGCTTTAGGAGGAACAAACAGACAGGTCCCATGTCTTTTTGGCAGCCCCTGAATCCTTGGTGCATGCAAAGAACCCTGTGTTTCTCTCAAGGAGCTGCCAAAATCTGAACCACCAGCAAGAGGCGGCTGCTGGTGTCAGAACACAGTGGCAGGATCGAGAGAGGCCCGTTCCTGCCTCAGCATCACGCATCTCCCACAGCTCAGTCCCACATCCCAGGGTTCAGCTGACCTAACGCTATCGGCCGTCCCCTCTCCCAGCCTGTGGGAGCTCTGCCACCAGCAGCCAGTCCATCTGGCTCTCAAGGACACCAGGGACACAGCAGGGAGAGTGAAGTTTTCAGATTATGAGCTTCACGATAAAACTGGCAGGTGCATGGGTGTCCAGCAATGCTACAGGATCACTTTCTTCAGGTTTTATTCTCTATTTTACTGAAAAATATTAGCTGTTGTCTTAATTCAGTTTAGGGCAATCCAAAATCCATTTTATTCCATCTCCTCCAAGCTGGAAAGTCAGTTATTAGCCAAGGCAGAGCTCTGCCCTCGGCACCCATGCTCAGCTCTGCAGTGCATCTCCAACACTGCCTCCTGCCTCCCATGCACAGGCTGCTTCATGTCACCCCACACTTGCCCCACAATTGAAATCAGTCAAACACGAACAACCCAGCCAGCTTCCCCACAGGAAAACCACCGTGTGGTGCCTTGTCCCTTCATGGGTGCTCCTGGCCACAGTGCTGGGTCTCCCCATCCCGCTAATCAAGACAGGCTGCCTGCTCCTGCCTCCACCTTGAGGGTGTCAAAAATGTGTTTCGGGATGGTCTGATGGTGTCTCAGATCTCTAGGGATTTTCAGTCACGTGTTTGCCTAAAAAGCTTGCTTTTCATAGAATCATAGAACCATAGAGCCATAGAGTGGCTTGGGACCTTGAAAGGGACCTTAAAGATCATCCAGTTCCGAACCCCTGCTGTGGGCAGGGACACCTCCCACTGGATCAGGGGGCTCAAAACCCCATTCAACCTGGCCTTGAACACCTCCAGGGATGGGGCAGCCACCACTTCTCTGGGCAACCTGGGCCACAGCCTCTCCACCCTCATTGTGAAGAGTTTCTTCCTAATGTCTAATCTAAATCTTCCCCCTCCCAATTTAAAGCCGTTCCTCCTCATCCTATCACTTCAAGCCCTTGTAAAATGTCCCTCCCCAGCTCTCCTGGAACCCCTTTCAGTACCGGAGGCCTTTCCAGGGTGTCCCTGCAGCCTTCTCTTCTCCAGGCTGAACAACCCCAACTCTCTCAGCCTGTCCTCATAGCAGAGATGCTCCCGCCCTTGGATCGTCTTTGTGGCCTCCTTTGGATCTGTTCCAACAGTTCCATATCCTTGTTATGTTGAGGATTCCAGAACTGGACACAGGACTCCAGGTAGGGTTTCACGAGAGCAGAGCAGAGGGGAAGAATCCCCTCCCTCACCCTGCTGGCCATGCTGCTTTGGATGCAGTAGCTGTGCAAAGTCTTACATTGATCAGTGACCAGTAGTGTGGGTGTTGGTGACCAGTCCAGTTGTGTTGTACCAGAACACTTGAAGGGTATCAAGATCCTGTGTAAACCACACTCAGGTGCCCCGATTTGGTTGGGGCACCTCATGCACGTGAATAAACTTTTACAGCTGTAATTCTACGCTTTGCTCTCCAGCCTCTCTTCTCGGCTGGCACAGGCAAATGTTTCTGTAAACTGGGGCTTTGGGATCTCCCTGTTGGGCAAATCAAGCAGCCTGCTGGCCTCAAGCCCACATGTTCAACATTCAAGATGTGAGAAGCTGCATCAACATAAACAAAGTTTTCACAGGTCAAGAACACAGCTGAGTGTTTTCCTGTGCTGTAGCCAAAGAGCTCCACACCACTTAATTCATGCTTAATTCATGCCCAGTAATTTGGAGAGCCCAAAAGGAACATGTTTCTAACTGTGACTGTGAGTAGGGTTACAATGATGTCTGTGAGGGGCTGCTCTGGTACCTGTTTTAGCCCAGATTCACTGGGAGCAGGGTAGAAGTATCACCGTATACATACAGTCTTCTTGGCAGCAGCAGGGCAAAGCCACTGGTCCCACAAGTGCCTGTACCTGGACCCCCATGGGTACCACGGGGACTAAAACCACCAACCCTTCATGCTGGGTGGGCCCTGGACTTCACAGCATAAAGGCACGCTCAGGCCAGGCTGATCCAGAACAAAAGAGAGTCCTTGTGGAGAAGGACTTGGAGTGCTGATGGATGAGGAGCTCGACATGAGGTGGCAAAGTGCACTCGCAGCCCAGAAAGGCAACCGTGTCCTGGGCTGCATCCAAACCAGTGGGATCAGCAGGGAGAGCGAGGGGATTCTGCCCCTCTGCTCTGGTTTGTGAGACCCCACCTGGAGCCCTGTGTCCAATTCTGGAATTCCCAACATAAGAAGGATACAGAGCTGTTGGAACGGGTCCGAAGGAGGAGGTCATGTGAGCGCAGTCCCAGTACGGACCCCTGAGGGAGAGCGCTCGTATCTCCATCAGGACATCGAGCTGTTGATGTTCTCACAGCCCCACTTCTCCAGCCTCTCCAGACCCCTCTGGGTGACACCGGGCCATTGATGTTCCCACAGCCCCACCTCTCACGCGTACGGTGACCAAATCCCGGACGGTACCCCCCCCCCGCTCTGCCCAGCGGATCCCGCCCCCTGGCCCCGCCCCGAGCTCACCCCGCCCCGGCCCCGCCCCCGGCTCGCCCCCGCCCCCGAGCTCGCCCCCGCGCCCGGCCCGCCCCCGCCCCCGGCCCGTCTGCAGCTCCGCCATGGCCCCCACGCCCCGGTTCCGCGCTCCGCTCGCCCTGGCCCTGCTGGCGCTGCTGCCCGCGGCCGCGCAGCTCCCGGCGCCAGGTAAGGGGGGGCCGGCACCGCCTGTCGGTGGGACCAAGGGTCCGAGCCCCGGAGCTCCGGCACTGACACACCAGTTCTGCCTCCCGGTGGGACCGGGATCTCCGGTGCCAGGACAGCCCCGGTTCTGCCTCCTGGTGGGACCGAGGATTCCGAGTCCCGGGCTCTGGTACCGTGACAGCCGCGGTTCTGCTTCCCGGTGGGTCTGGGGGTTTTGAGCCCCGCAAACCACCAGGTTCTGCCTTCCGGTGGGACCGGGGGCTCTGAGCCTCGGGCAGCCCCCGGTACCGTGAAAGCCCTGTTTCTGCCTCCCCGTGAGTCCGGGGTATCTGCAACTGGACAGCCCCTGTTCTCCCTCCGGTGGGTCTGGGAATTCCGAGCCCTGGGGCTCCGTTACCATGACAGCCCGTGGCACTTCCTCCCCTTGGTACCGGGGGCTCTGGTACCGTGACAGCCGCGGTTCTGCCTCTCCGTGGGTCCGGGGGCTCTGAGCCCAGGGACTACGGTACCGTAACAGCCCCACTTCTGCCTCCCGGTGGAACTGGGGGCCTTCGATCCTGGACAGGACCCCAGCTCTTCCTCCCTGTGGGACTGTGGGCTCCCAGTCCCGGTTCTGCCTCCCCATAGTACCAGCCCCGGGGATGAGGATGGTGCTGGGGGCGGGCAGTGAGCACTCCTCACACAGCACCCACTCCCCCATGGCTTCGCAGTCGGGTTGGTCCCTGCTCTTGCAGGAGGTCTGGTGCGTGGAGCTGGCTGTCACCTTTTGACGTGTGCTGGGCATGGGGTGGCCACTGTCCAGGTCCTGTGGCCACTCGGGATGGGGACAGGCAGTGGGAGTTGGGGCGCAAGTCCCACAGGGCCCCAGTGTGTCCCTCAGAAGATGGGGTGGAAGATGGGGTGCTGGAAGAGATGCTTTGCTGCATTTCCAGCTGCCACTGCGATATAACTGGGCATTTAGTGATGCTGGCAGCTTGGCCAGGTCTTGGGCATGAATTGGGTACCTGTCCTGGGCAGGGGGGACTCACCGGGACCCCACTGCTGGCCACTGTGAGGAGATCCTCCTTCAGGAGAGGGAAAACTGGCTGGGGGAGCCTCATGGTGGGAGCTTCGGACCAGGGAGAAAATGGTGTCACGGGGATCCGGGCGAGGAGCAGCTTCTCCTTGGTGGGTGGAGGATGTTGCGTAGCCCCATGGCTTCCATGCCAGGTAGAGGAGAAGCTCTAGCAAAGGGGGGACAGCCCCCTTCAGGGGTGTCCCAAGAAGTTTGCCCACTCTTCCAAGCAAGGAGCTGGTCTCCACAGAACAGCCAGTGCTCTGATGGCTGTGTGATGGCTCTGGATGGGAGGAGAGTGAGGGCCAGCATACGTTCTGCTCTCTTCCAAGCCACTCTCTTACTTCTCTTGTAGCCAAGTGGCAAAAGGGTTCTCCAGACAGCAGGAACTGTTCTCCCACCTCTGAGTGACTGAGGACCACGGTGCTGCCCATGCCGTCCAGAGCGAGTGGGCTGGTCCCCTGAGATCCGAGTGAACAAAGCCCCAACCCTGAAGGGCTGCGAGGTCCTGGAACAACCCATTCCCATACAACTGCAGGAGAGTAGCTTTTCCATAGCTGCCCAGAGGACGGACAGGGAACAGCCAGGGGCAAAGCAGAGCACCAGTAGGAAGCTGGATTAAACCCCCAGGCTCTCCTTTTGCCTCCTGTGGTGCGAGAGGGCTGTGTCCTGATGCCTCGTAAGCAAACAGTCAGCAACGCGATGCTTTTCCGGCCTCGGTTGGAGAAATGGGGAAGACTCAGCTTCCTCAAGTGTCAGAAATCTGCAATCTCAGCCTCTCTGGGCAGTGTGTAAACACCCTTATCAGAGCTGTGTTAATAAATTGCCCAGTTGTTTGGAGGGCCGCGTGGGGCGCGTGACTGCTGGCAGTGGGTCACAGCGCAGGGTTCCGGCCAGCTGGAGAGAGAAAATGCAGCTTTGCTGCTTGTGAGCGTGGAAAACAAGCACCTCTGGGACTGATTTTTTTTTTCCTGATTAAGGTGCTGTGAAGCAGTGATACTTCTTCCACCAATTACTGAGTAGTCAGGCACGTTGGTTTGTGTTTGTTTTTTTTTAAACCGCAGTCAAACAGGCTGATGCTCAGACGCTTTAGGCAGGGGTGAGGTTTAAATATCTGATCCTCAAGGGCTGGCAAACCATGCTTCCTGAGGATCTGGGGAGTGAAATAGCAGGCAAGTACTAGAGGACTTCCCTGAAGAGCTAGCGCTGCTGGGAGGTGCAGGCAAGCCCAGGAAGGTGGCTGGACTGGGCCACCTTGTCCTATGCTCAGACTTGATCTGTTCCCCCCACCAGCTGTCCTGCATCCTCTGGGGATGCTGTGATCTGCCGGTGCTGAGAGCCACCATGTCTATAGAACAGGGGTCTTCCTCCATCAGATGGGGGTGGAAGCAGGTTCTGAACGTGGATGCAGATTTCTGCTGCAGTTCTGCTACATCCTGTGGAGCATTTCCTGCTGAAGGAGGGTTTAGATGAATTGCTGGGGCAGGTACAACTCTGATGTGCAGTGGGAGGGTATGGACTCCCATGGGGACTGTAGCTGCATGTTCCACCTTGTGCTCTTTGCTTCTCCTTTTCCTGGTAGGAGCTTCCTTGTCTGGGTCTTGTTTGCTTGAGCTGCTCCATCATCTGGTGATGTGGGACTGCACTGCCTGCCCAGTGCTTGTCTTTGTCCTCGCAGGGTCCCTCCGGCCCCACCCCAGCTGTTCCTCCGCTCTTCCACTGCCTGTGGCCACAGCAGATGCTCAAGCTTTTAGGGAAATGAGTCCCAGGAGGAGGAATTCCCAGCTTGGGGCTTTGGGTGAGGCGAGGCAGATGATTTCCACTTGCATTTGGGCCTCCCATCGTGACACCGAGTGTGTTTTGAAGCTGGCAGCTCTTGCAGCAGCATTATGCAAAGAGAGGGCAGGAGCTGGCTCTGTGGAGCCCAGAGTTTTAAACCACTGAGCAGCTCTTCGGAGTCCTGAGGTGTTTCTTTTTCCCTTCCTGTAGGTTGTCACCAATACACAAACAGGAGCTGCGAAGAGTGTCTGAAAAATGTCACCGTAAGTAGCTGCAGGGAAACTCTCAACCTCTCGCTGAGCCTGAAAACATGGGGTGGGCTTTGTGGGGCTGTCACGGGCTGGTTTCCCTTCTGGAAGGCGGTTGCTCCCCTGCCCTTGTCCTGAGCAAGTTGCAAATGCCACCTCCCCATGAGAGGGCACCTCCCCTCAGCACCCGGGAAGAGGCTGCTAGAAACTGCTTGGGTTTTGTTGTACACTTTTCGAGTTGAGGAATTGGAATTGCTGAGCTCCTCCTCATGGGTGGGACAGTCAGGGGGATGCACATGATGAAGGAGCTGAGAGGACTGAGCAAGCTGCCCCTCCACCAGTCTATGGTGCCGTGGCACTGGGCGGATGTGGGATGCATCCTGCCAGCCTCCAGTGCTTATCTCCAACATCAGCAAACTTGAACTGGAGTCACATCTCGCAGAGGACTGAGCCAGAACCAGTTTGACCAAACCCAACCAAATGTTGGCATTGGGCGTTGGTTGGAGCCAGCAGGAGAGGAAAGTGCAAAGCTACTGCAGGGAGTCTGGCTGGGAAAGACCAGTGAGGGCACACAGACACCTCTCCTGCTCGTCAGCTCTGTGCTGAGTGGGTGTCTCAGAGGGTTCATCTTGTCCCAAAAGTGCTATGCAGAAAAAAACTTTAAGGATTTGGTAATTACTACCATCATGCAAGCCAGGAGAAGGGTTCTGAGCATCTTTACTTGGTCTAGAAATCCACACTCCCCTTGCCTTCCTTTCCTGGTGCAGGCAAGGCCATACTGACCGAACACAACTGATACTCCTGAGCATCCCCTTGCTGCTGGGTGGTACCTGGCCTTCAGGAGCAGGTGGTGGTGGCTGGCAGAGGAGACAAGGGTGTTGGAACTGGATGATCTTTAAGGTCCCTTCCAGCCCAGACCATTCTGTGGTTCTATAAAAGCCGAGCACGGCTAACTGGTCGTACTGCCTGCACCAGTAACGCTGTGCTGTTTGGTCCCTGTCTCCCAGTGCCTGTGGTGTGCCAGCAGTGGGAGGTGCATGGAGTACCCAGTCCGAAGACTCCTGCCCCCGGCCGACCTCTGTGAGCTCCACTCAGCGAGATGGGGAGTCTGCTGGGGTAAGTGGGTGGTGCTCGAGCGATGGTTGCTGCAAGCACCGGCTGCTAAACGGCGCTGGCTGGCGCTCGTGCCAACGGGAGGTTTCCCTCGCCTCCCTTTCTTGCTACCGGTGTAGCAAGGACAGGCTGAAGTCAATCAGGGTTCTGCAAACTCCCTGAAGTGTGGGTGGGAAAGCAGAGTGTGAGCAGTCCCTGCCTTCTGGCAAGAAGGACCTGTGGGGATTTAGCTCCTCTAAATATATTCCTCATGCTTTAGAGTAATGGAATCAAAGAACCAGCTTGGCTGGAAAAGACCTTTGTGATTATTTGGTCCAACTGTACCTGTCCACTACTAAACCAAGCACCTTATCTACCCATCTGTTAAACACCTCCAGGAATGGGGACTCCACCACCTCCCTCTGCCTGTGCCCAAGAACCCTTTCAGTGAAGAAATTTCTCCTGATGTCTAATCTGAACCTCCCTTGGTGCAACTTGAGGCCATTTCCTGTCGTCCTGTCACCTGGGACAAGAGACCAACACCCACCTCGCTACAACCTCCTTTCAGGGAGTTGTAGACAGTGATGAGATTTCCCCTCAGCCTCTTCTACTCCAGGCTAAACCACCCCAGGTTCCTCAGCTGCTCCTCATAAGACATGTTCTCCAGCTTTGTTGCCCTTTGTTGATCGCGTGCAGTGGTCCTGCTCAGCTCTTACCCACCTGAGGAAATAGCCTCTTCCAAAGATTCCATAAACTGTGCCAGAGCCAAGTCACTTCTAGGAGCTTTTCCTGGCTGCCAGCTGGCTCTTGGCTACCTTTCTGGCTTGCTGCTCTACTTCCTGAGGGGTTTCTGGAGAAATTAGTGGTTTATGTAGACCAGTCTTGGTGCACACTCGTGCACAGACAGAACCAGGCTTGTGAGGGCTGGGGCAGCAAGGGAGCAAGCTGGGATTTGGTTCCACTCAACTGTCCCTTTGATGGGGAACTTAGATTTGGATTGTGGTCACTCGTCACATGTTGTGCTTGAGGATCACATGTTGTGCTTGAGGATCGGCTCTTCTCTGCCTGCGAGAGAATGAAAGCCACTCCCATTGCTTGTGGAGGAAGAATCTCCTCTTTGTGAGCAATGCAGTGTGCTTTTCTGAACCCTATTTAAGACCCTGCAATACTCGTTTTGATGTAAGTAGCTTCACAAAAGGTTTCATTATAGAACACATTCCTTAGCTTGCAAAACTCCCTTTAGAGGAGATTAGTCCTGCGGAAGATTAGCTCTTAAATGAGCCTTTGTTTCTGGGGTGTTTGACTTCAGCCTTTCCCATCAGGCAGAGGAGTGCCTGGTGTGCCACCACCAACCCCTCCCTGTGGGCAGGAGGGATCTGAGCCCCAGGCTCACTCTGAGAATCACCAGTACAGACCTGTGCTGGTGAAAGGCAAAGAAGCTGGGGAAGGGGCTGGAGAACAAGTCTTATGAGGAGTGGCTGAGGGATCTGGGGCTGTTTAGTCTGGAGGAGCCTGAGGAGAGATCTCATCACCCTCTACAACTGCCTGAAAGGAGGGTGTGGCAAGGTGGGGGTTGGTTTCTTCTCCCAAGTAACAAGCAATACAATGAGAGGAAATGGTCTCAAGTTGTTCTAGGACAGATTGGATATCAGGAAAAGTTTCTTCACAGAAAGGGTTCTCAGGTAGTGGCAGAGGCTGCCCAGGGAGGAGTCCCCGTCCCTGGAGGGGTTTAACAGACAGGTAGATGAGGTGCTCAGGGATGTGGTTTAGTAGTGGACAGGTACAGTTGGACTTGATCTCAAAGGTCTTTTCCAGTCAAGCGATTCTATGATTCTCTGATTTTATGTCTAGTTGAGCCCCTTTTGGCTGGTGTCTCTCCTGCTGTGACTGCAGGAGCTGAGCAGGGCAATGCCTCCCTGGGGCCAGGGCTTGAGGCTGCTGTTTCCCCATCCCAGCAGGTTGTCCTTTGCATGGGCCAGCAGATCCTCCAAGTTCTGGGGAGGTGTTGTGGTGCAGTATGTGGAGCAGCCCTCTGGCTTCAGCTGCTTCACTGGGTGCAGTTTTGGGTGCCACAGTATAAAAAGGATCTAAAATTGTTGGAGTGTTCAGAGGAGGCCACAAGCCTGGTGAGGAGTTTAGAGAAGAAGCCCTATGAGGAGCAACTGAAGTCACTTGGTCTATTCAGCCTGGAGAAGAGGAAACTGAGGGGGGACCTCATAGCAGTTCACTGCTTCCTCACACGGGGAGGAGGAGCAGCAGGTGCTGATTGCTTCTCTCTCTCTCTCTCTCTCTCGTGACCAGTGTTAGGACCAAGGGAATGGCAGGAAGATGTGCCGGGGAGGGTTAGGTTGGACATTAGGAAAAGGTTCTTCACCCAGAGGGTGGTGGAGCACTGGAACAGCTCCCCAGGGAAGCAGTCATGGTGCCAAACCGAAGCACTGGACAGAAGCATTTGGCCAATGCCCTCAGACACATGATGTGAATGTTGGGGTTGTCCTGTGTTAGGGACAGGAGTTGGACTCGATGAGCCTTGTGGGGTCCCTTCCAACTCAGGTCATCCTGCGATTCTCTGGTTCAACAGCACTGCTGGCCCTGGTAAATCCCAGTGGATCTTGTCTTGCTTTCTCTCTTACCTGAGGACTCCAGATGCCTGTAAGTCTCCAGTGCCCTGTCCTCTCATCTTAGGTGACTTCTGAGTCTGGCTCCTATGGGCACTGACTCCTGTGCCAGCTGTGGCCTCTCTGTGGCCTCAGCACTGAAGCTTCCACTTTTTCCCTTGATGGGTTCCCGTTCACCTGCATTAGTGACTAAGACAGCTCTGCTCCTGTTTCTGCCAGAGGAGTTTGGCCTGAGTGTGTTTCTTCTTGCCTTTCTTCATAGCAGCTATGTATCCTCAGTCCGAGGATGCTGCCACCAGTTGCTGTCCCTAAAGCTAACGATGTCCATCTGGCTTTCCCAGGCTTGTCTCCAGCCCAGGGACCAAAGCTGCTGGGGACAGCAGCCTTGTGCTTGTAACTCTTGTCACTCCAGGCAGCCATGGATTTGTGTGCTAAATGTGTTTTGTCAAACCCTTCAGTGAACTTTGAAGCCCTGATCATTGCGATGTCAGTGGTGGGAGGAATTATCCTTATCCTGCTGGGGGTCTGCTGCTGCTGCTGCTGCTGCAAGAAAAAGAGCAAAAAGCAAGTATCACAGGGGTCCCCTCTTTTCTCCAAGTACCTACTGCAGAACTGAGTTGCCAGGCACTGCTAATGGGCTCTTCTGTCTTTCAGGCCGGACAAGGATGACGAGAGAGCAGCCAGGGAGCGCGAGAGGAGGCGGGTGCGGCAGGAGGAGAGGTGAGGCTGCCCCACAGTCCCTGAGCCACGCTGCCTCGGGCTGCAGGACAGTTTGGCTCCTGTCTGTGCCAGCAAATGGGATGCCAGGAGATGCGTGGGGCTTGACACACACACTTAGTGGCTGCTTCAACCCCAGCACAAACATAAATCTCATGAGCAACATCTTTCTGAGGTGACTTGTGGATGCAGCATCATAGGTACAGTTGGACTCGATCTCAAAGGTCTTTTCCAACCAAGAAATTCTATGATTCTGTGAACAGAGCTGTGTGTCCAACTCCCTGAGGGCTGCTGACATGCAGGGGCTCTGGTGGTCCCCAGTGCTGTGGGGAGGCAGGGGCTGAGCCAACCGGGTAGCCTGGAGCTCCTGATGTTGGGAAGAAGCAAGGAGCTGCAGCTCCTCTTGCTTGGTTTTGTATCACCAGTCGCTGATTCGTGGTGTTTCTGTTTGCTTGTTTCAGGAGAGCAGAGATGAAATCACGGCATGATGAAATCCGCAGAAAATACGGTACAGTGCTGACACGAGTGGTTCAAACTGAGCTTTAGATGGAGCAGCCTCAGTAACTGTGCTCCTCACTATGGTTACAGCTGCAGAGGAAACCTGGCCAGCAGGGAAAACACTGTTTCTGCTTCCCCCCTCTCAGGGAATTGCTCTCTTGTCCTCTGGGAGAAAGGATAGAGATGCTTGGGTCATGTCATGGGACCCACACAAGTGCTTCATCTTTTGGTCAGCAGGAGTGTTAGGTCCTCCCTGAGACTTGTGTCAGAACTAGAGAATGGTTGGGTTGGAAGAGACCTAAGGCCCATCCAGTTCCAACCCCTGCCATGGGCATAGACATCTCCCACTGGATCAGGGGCTCAAAGCCCCACCCAACCTGGCCTTGAACACCTCCAGGGATGGGGCAGCCACCACTTCCCTGGGAAACCTGTGCCAGGCCCTCTCCACCCTCATTATGAAAAATTTTTTCCTTATGTCTAATCTAAATCTTCCCACTTCCAATTTAAAGCCATTCCCCATCATCCTATCATTCCAGGCCCTTGGGAAAAGCCCCTCCCCAGCTTTCCTGGAGCCCCCTTTCAGTACTGGGAGGCTGCTCTAAGGTCTCCTCAGACCCTTCTCTTCTCCAGGCTGAACAACCCCAACTCTCTCAGCCTGTCCTCATAGCAGAGGTGCTCCAGCCCTCTGATCATCTTTGTGGCCTCCTCTTGACTAGCTCTAAAGTTCCATATCCTCCTTACGTTGGGGATTCCACAACTGGACACAGGGCTCCAAGGGGGGGTCTCACGAGAGTAGAGTAGAGAATCCCCTCACTCGACCTGCTGGCCACCTACTTTACCTGGACTTTATCTAGAGTGCCTGGGACGGGAGTGTGCTATCAGGTTGAACTTCTTTATAGATCTCTCCTCCTGTGTAGGGGAGAGTGAAATAGTACAGACTGCACACACGGCTTGAGCATGAGCAGGTCTTTCAGAAGGACTGCAGGGCAGGCTGAAGCACAGATGACAGAGAGTTGTAACCAAGAAGCAGGTTTCTTGCTGGTGTGGCTGCTGCTATCTGCACAAATAATTTATTTTCTAGGCCTGTTCAAGGAAGAGAACCCTTATGCAAAATTTGAGAATTAGCACCTCTGGACCAGTCCCCCACTCCAGTGAACAGTGCCTTCCTGCAGAGCCTCAGGACTCCACGCTTCCCCCACCACGAGGAGACCACCACGGTGCCACTGTCCCCTTCAGCTGCCACAGCAGAGGAGCCAAATGCTTGGTGACACCATTGTCCCCCACTGCAGAGCTTTGCTCTTGCTCTGCTGGTGCAGGAGGACGTGGTGGCAATACCAGAGGATGACAGGTTTCTTCTCACTCCCCCCAGGGGTGGTAACGGAGTCCAAAGCAATGCAAATAACAGTTCTTGTCCCTGGCCAAGGGCAGAAGCAACCCTATGCATATTTCTTGTTGCTGCCTCACCAAATTCCCTTCACGCACACAGAGCCGGGCTTTTCTGGGCACCCCTTTTCTTCTGCTTTTTTCTTTAGCACAGGCAGAAGCCAGCAAGAGTTTGTGCACTCATCGGGCAGCAGGAGGCCTTGGCTCTTCCTCCAGGTGCCTACACGTGTCCCAGGACATTAGCATTCCTTTCAAAAAACACACATTTCTGGTTATCTCAGGCCTCCAGGAGGAAGGTCCCACGTGCACGTTCTCACTCTCACTAATGTGGGGAAATGCCCCAACTCTCCTACCTCTCTGTGCCTTTCCTGTGGTCTCCTGGGCTCGGTGGCCACAGCTGGTAGCAATGCTGTAGGATTGCAATGCCTTTACAATGAGTTGACTCTACATTAAACTGATTTGATAACTATCCTTGCCTGAAAGAATTGAATTCTGCTTCCACACCAGGTATGGGTTGGCAGCGGTGGCTGGTGGAGTCATTGCTGTTGCATGGCCCTGGCTCATCAGGTGCCGAGGGAGGCAGAAGCAAGGCTGTCTTGGGCTCTTGCTGGACTTGGAAGGATTCTGTTCACAGAGATGTTCAATTGTTAGGAAAAGCTGGGAATAACATTGCTCTCTAAGAAAGAGCTGGGTCTTCCTGTGAGAGCTCAGCTTGTGAACACCCCTGAGTGCTCTCTACAATGCGGGTGGCCTGGGGGCCACAGACCAAACCCTGTGCTGTGCTGCATATGTAAGGGATGCAGGGGTGGGGAAAGGTGGGTGGGAGCTCACTGCTCTTATGTGGTCCTGTACTTGGCCAAGATTGGCTTTGCAGTAGGAAGGAGCCTTGCACTACATCCACTCTGATGGTTTTGTCTAAGAAAAACTGGCTGTTGCTGTCAGCCGTGTGGGGTGACAGCCTGCAGAGGGTGGCATTGCTGTAGCCTTCACAAAGTGCTCTGTTTGCATCACAAGGCTTCTGCTGAAGCTAAACCAGCTGTGAAACCTCTCTGCTGCTGCCTGAGCCTCGAAAAGGGAATGCAAGCAGGAATGCAGGCACCATGGAGCTCAGTCCTTGCTAGAAAGGGTATGTGTTGAACCTGCTGCTTTGCCTGGATTTATCAGGGAAAAGTGGAGTTGGAAAAGATCTTTGAGATTGAGTCCAACCATACCTGTCCACTACTAAACCAAGTCCCTGAGCACATCATCCACCCATTTGTTAAACCTCTCCAGGGATGGTGACTCCACCACCTCCCTGGGCAGCCTCTGCCAGTGCCTGAGAACCTTTTTGGTGAAGAAGTTTTTCCTGATGTCTAATTTGAACCTCCCCTGGTGCAACTTCAGGCCCTTTTCTGTCGTCCTATCACCTGTCATTTGGGAGAAGAGATCAACACCCACCTCACTACACTCTCCTTTCAGGCAGTTGTAGGCAGTGATAAGGTCTCCCCTCAGCCTCCTTTTCTCCAGGTGAAACAACCCCAGATCCCTCCGCTGCTCCTCACAAGAGTTTTTCTCCAAGACTTGTCCTTTGATCTTTCTCACGGCAGGGCAGACATCTCAAGCCTGTGTTCTGGGATGGCCCTGAGTTTATCACAGCCCTGTGTTACCTAAACACAAAGAGTTCTGCTCATTAAGCACACAGAGCAGGCAATGATTAGCATGGTTTACATGTTTTTGTACACCCCAGCTGCAAGGTCACTTGGGCGTGGTTGACAGTTCCTCCTCACTAGTTATATTCCCATGGACCGACAGAGGATGTGTGAGGGAACTTGGAAAAAGGGATTAACAGGGAGCTGGGCTCTGAGCCACGGACAGTTGCACATGTAGGGTGCTGTGATTGCAGGACAGCCCTACACAAAACGGTCAAGGCTGGCACTGGGATGATTCCCAGGGCAGAGCCGCTCTGCTGTGTCATAGGAAAGGTGGGACCAACAGCCTTGAAATCCCTGGGTAAGATTGAGCTGTGAGCAATGGCTGTCCACCTGCTGGGGTGGCCCATCATTGCTACAGCCACTACCATCCCTACGCAGGGCTGTGGCCGTGGCTGCACCAGTGGGGCCCCTGGAGGAGCAGGACCTTGCACTTGGCCATGTTGAACCTCCTGAGGTTCACATGGACCCACTTCTCAAGCTTGTTCAGGTCCCTCTGGACGACATCCCATCCTCCAGCTGTGTCACCCACACCACTCAGCTTGGTGTCATCTGCCAACTTGCTGAGGCTGCACTCCATCCCACCGTGTGTGTCATCGATGAAGATATTAAACAGCATTGGTCCCAGTATGGACGCCTGAGGGACAGCATGTGCCACCGATCTCCATTGGGACATTAAGCTGTTGACTGCTACCCTCTGGGATCACCCAACTAACTCCTCATCCACCGAACAGTCCAGCCATCAAATCCACCTCCAGTGCAGAGAGAAGGATGTTTTGGGGACCCTACCAGAGCCCTCACACAAGTCGAGATAGATGACATCCGCAGCTCTTCTCTTGTCTACAGATGTGGTCGCTCCATCATACAAAGCCACTAGGTTGGTCAGGCAGGACTTGCTCTGGGTGAAGCCACGGTGGCTGTCTCGAATCACTTACCTGTTGTCCCTAACACCGCCCGCCCCCGCTCCCGACTGTTCGGTCCCGGGCCGCCCCCCCTCCTGGGCACTGCTTTGGCGCTGCGGGGCTGCCGGTGTCGCCTCTGCCTGGGGGGACCGCTCCCCGCCCTCCGAGCCGGGACCCCACCCCTGGGAGCGCCGGCGGTTCCACAGCGGCAGCGGCCACGTGCGGCGGGACAGGGATG